>JAWQEG010005840.1:7500-97500 GCA_033782935.1 Petrolisthes cinctipes | reverse complement strand
AGTAGTGGTGGTGTTGTAGTAGTGGTGTAGTTGTAGTGGTGGTGTTCTCTATTACCAAGATATTTACTACGATGGAGGGAAAGTATCGGTGGTTATTTGATTGTGGCTGTACTACACCATTTCACAAACCAGGTAGAACAGTTCAACAAAAGTAAATGCCAGTTCACCTGTGGCATTGACGCTTGACATAAATGTTATAACAATGTCATGTAAGGAACTGACAGTATATAACAAATAGTTTGACAGATGATTTTACCACATGATAAAATTTAATTATCTGTTAAACTACTTTGTTATAGTGTCAATTCCTTACATGACATTGTTATAACATTTATATCAAGCGTCAATGCCACAGGTGAACTCTCATTTACTTTTGTTAAACTGTTCTACCTGATAATTATGTGAAAAGGTGTAGTTTATTTCCTGGCATTGTTTGGGTAAATCTATTGCCCTACATTTCTTTCCCACCACAACAAATTGTCCCCATTAGTTAAACTGAAGTGAAAACCAAGGAAATGATCCTAACTCGACAAAATTACTCATTATAAAACATTAGTCTCAATTATTCAAGGCCAACGAGTTTGCCAAGGCCACAGCTCCCTGGCGTTCTCAATGATTATGATAACAAAAACAAGAGAGGAAGGTAAGAGGTAAGAAAAAGAGAGAGGGAGGTAAGAGGTAAGAAAAAGAGAGAGGGAGGTAAGAGGTAAGAAAACGAGAGAGGGAGGGGAGGGGAATGGAAGGAAGGGAGAAAGAGAGGGGAAGGGAATGGAGAAAGAAAGAGGACGGGAATGGAAGGAAGTACGAAAGAGAGGGGAGGGGATGGAAGGAATGGAGAAAGAGAGGGGAGGGGAAGGGAGGAAGGGAGAAAGAGAGGGGAGGGGAGGGGAAGGAAGGAAGGGAGAAAGAGGGGAGGGGAATGGAAGGGTGAAAAAATGGAAAGGGGAATGGAAGGATGGTGAAAAAAAGAAAATGAGAATGGAAGGATGGTGGAAAAAAAGAAAATGAGAATGGAAGGATGGTGAGGAGAATGGATGGAGATTACAGTAGGGAGGGGAAAGGGACAGGTGCCAGAGACGAGAGACAACAGGTTAACGAAGGAAGGGAGAAACTGATACCGTATAATAATAATAATAATGGAATGAATTGGGGGAGAATGGAAAGGGAAGGGGGAGGGGGGGGGGAAGGATGGGAAAATAGTATATGGAAGACAAATAGGGGCTGAAACAGAAAAGGGACACACAGAGAAAAGAAGTGATTGACTGACACAACTGAACCAAAGAGAGAGAGAGAGAGAGAGAGAGAGGTGTCGGAAGGGAGGGGCAGAGTAACAAGTGGAGAGAGGGCAGAAAGAACTAAGGCAAAAGAAAAGGACAGAAGAAAGGGACAGAAGAAAAGGACAAGCAGGAAGAAAGGAAGGGAGGAGGAGGAAGAAAGGAAGGAAGAGAGGTAGGAGGAGGAAGAAAGGAAGGTAGGAGGAGGAGGAAGAAAGGAAGGGAGGAGGAAGAAAGGAAGGGAGGAGGAAGAAAGGAAGGGAGGAGGAAGAAAGGAAGGGAGGAGGAAGAAAGGAAGGGAGGAGGAAGAAAAAGAGGAAGGGAGGGAGGGAGGTGAGGCAGTGGTGAGGGATGAGGAGTGTAATTTCAGAAGAATTATCTCTTTAAAAAGCCCAGGAGCTGTCTTGAGGGAGGTTAAAGAGTGTGTGTGTGTGTGTGTGTGTGTGTGTGTAGAATGAATGGATGAAATGAGGTGAGAGGTTGCAGGAGAGGAGTTAAGAGTGACAAGAGTGGAGGAGTGAGAGTGACAGGAGAGGAGTGAGAGTGACAGGAGTGGAGTGAGAGTGACAGGAGTGGAGTGAGAGTGACAAGAGTGGAGGAGTGAGAGTGACAAGAGTGGAGAGTGAGAGTGACAAGAGAGAAGTGAGAGTGACAAGAAAGGAGTGAGAGTGACAAGAAAGGAGTGAGAGTGACAAGAGTGGTGTGAGAGTGACAAGAGTGGTGTGAGAGTGACAAGAGTGGTGTGAGAGTATCAGGAGAGAGGCAGGGTTGGTGTGAGAGTATCAGGAGAGTGGCAGGAGTGAGAGTGAAGTGAGAGCTATGGATTGTGCTTCATCAGTAAACATAGTCAGATACTGCATCACTCACCACCACTACTACCAACACTACCACTACTACCAACACTACCACTACTACCAACACTACCACTGCTACCAACACTACCACTGCTACCAACACTACCACTACTACCAACACTACCACTACTACCAACACTACCACTGCTACCAACACTACCACTACTACCAACACTACCACTGCTACCAACACTACCACTGCTACCAACACTACCACTACTACCAACACTACCACTACTACCAACACTACCACTACTACCAACACTACCACTACTACCAACACTACCACTACTACCAACACTACCACTACTACCAACACTACCACTGCTACCAACACTACCACTACTACCAACACTACCACTACTACCAACACTACCACTGCTACCAACACTACCACTACTACCAACACTACCACTACTACCAACACTACCACTGCTACCAACACTACCACTACTACCAACACTACCACTGCTACCAACACTACCACTACTACCAACACTACCACTGCTACCAACACTACCACTGCTACCAACACTACCACTACTACCAACACTACCACTACTACCAACACTACCACTACTACCAACACTACCACTGCTACCAACACTACCACTACTACCAACACTACCACTACTACCAACACTACCACTGCTACCAACACTACCACTACTACCAACACCAACACTACCACTACTACCAACACCAACACCACCAATACCAACACTACCAATACTACCACTACTACCAACACTACCACTGCTACCAACACTACCACTACTACCAACACTACCACTACTACCAACACTACCACTACTACCAACACTACCACTACTACCAACACTACCACTACTACCAACACTACCACTGCTACCAACACTACCAACACTACCAACACTACCAACACTACCAGTACTACCAACACTACCACTACTACCAACACTACCACTACTACCAACACTACCACTACTACCAACACTACCACTACTACCAACACTACCACTACTACCAACACTACCACTACTACCAACACTACCACTGCTACCAACACTACCACTACTACCAACACTACCACTACTACCAACACTACCACTGCTACCAACACTACCACTACTACCAACACCAACACTACCACTACTACCAACACCAACACCACCAATACCAACACTACCAATACTACCACTACTACCAACACTACCACTGCTACCAACACTACCACTACTACCAACACTACCACTACTACCAACACTACCAACACTACCAACACTACCACTACTACCAACACTACCACTACTACCAACACTACCACTGCTACCAACACTACCACTACTACCACTACTACCAACACTACCACTACTACCAACACTACCACTACTACCAACACTACCACTACTACCAACACTACCACTACTACCAACACTACCACTACTACCAACACTACCACTACTACCAACACTACCACTGCTACCAACACTACCACTACTACCAACACTACCACTACTACCAACACTACCACTACTACCAACACTACCACTACTACCAACACTACCACTACTACCAACACTACCACTGCTACCAACACTACCACTACTACCAACACTACCACTACTACCAACACTACCACTATTACCAACACTACCACTACTACCAACACTACCACTACTACCAACACTACCACTACTACCAACACTACCACTACTACCAACACTACCACTACCACTACTACCAACACTACCACTGCTACCAACACTACCACTACTACCAACACTACCACTACTACCAACACTACCACTACTACCAACACTACCACTACTACCAACACTACCAACACTACCAGTACTACCAACACTACCACTACTACCAACACTACCACTACTACCAACACTACCACTACTACCAACACTACCACTACTACCAACACTACCACTGCTACCAACACTACCACTACTACTAACACTACCACTACTACCAACACTACCACTACTACCAACACTACCACTGCTACCAACACTACCACTGCTACCAACACTACCACTACTACCAACACTACCACTACTACCAACACTACCACTACTACCAACACTACCACTGCTACCAACACTACCACTACTACCAACACCAACACTACCACTACTACCAACACCAACACCACCAATACCAACACTACCAATACTACCACTACTACCAACACTACCACTGCTACCAACACTACCACTACTACCAACACTACCACTACTACCAACACTACCACTACTACCAACACTACCACTACTACCAACACTACCACTACTACCAACACTACCACTACTACCAACACTACCACTACTACCAACACTACCACTACTACCAACACTACCACTACTACCAACACTACCACTGCTACCAACACTACCACTACTACCAACACTACCACTACTACCAACACTACCAACACTACCAGTACTACCAACACTACCACTGCTACCAACACTACCACTATTACCAACACTACCACTACTACCAACACTACCACTACTACCAACACTACCACTATTACCAACACTACCACTATTACCAACACTACCACTATTACCAATATCACCACTTCTACTACAACACCACCACCACTACTATTACTACTACTACTACTACCACAATTTTGTCACTGCTACTACCAACACTACCACTACAATTCCGTCACTGCTACTACCAATACCACCACTACTACTAACACCACTACCACAACAATTCTGTCACCACCACTACTACAAAACCACCACCACCACTACTAACAACAACACCACTACTACTACAACACCACCACTACTACAACAACACCACTACAACAACACCACCATACCATAACAACATTACCATCACAACAGCACTACTCACACTAACAAAACTAACACAACCAACAACAACAACAACACTTCCACTACAACACCATATCTGATACAAACACAACACTAACGTAACTACAACACCACCACTACTACAACACCACCACTACAACAACAACACCACTATCTGATACAAATACAACACTAACGTTACTACAACACTATCAATACAATACCACCTCCATAATAACCATTTAACAACATTAATTAAGGGGGTGCGGGGGCAGGGGACAGGCTTGGGGGGGGGGGGGGGGGTTTGGGGGGACAGGCTTGGGGTGGGTAGAAAGCCTGTCTCCTATTCCAGAACCCCCCTAAACCCCCCCCCCCCAAGCCTGACCCCTAATCCAGCACCCCCCCAAAAAAAAACCCAAGCCTGTACCCTACTCCCGCACCCCCCTAACCCCCCCCCCCCACAAGTCTGTCCCCCTATACCCGCACCCCCTTAACAACATTAACAAAACACAATCACTACTACCAATAATAACATCACCACAACTCCCACCTAGTAACCACACAACCAATAATAACATCACCACAACTCCCACCTAGTAACCACACAACTAACAACCTGCTGACCATTTCTATATGAATTGTGGTTAGTGGTAGTTAATCCAAATTTAGAAATATTTAATCTATTGCTCTATATTGCTCTTTTTAGATCAGTTACCATGCAGAGTAAATGAAACTGAGAAAGTATACAATCGCTTTGGTAAATAAAATAAGACATAAGTGCTAGAACATAATTATTAACTCTACTGTATGTGTGGTGTATCGAGATGGGAGTATAGAAAAGAGAAGCATTGTATAGAAAAGAGAAGCATTGTATAGAAAAGAGAAGCATTGTATAGAAAAGAGAAGCATTGTACAGTACAACAGAGTACAGTGAGCCAAACACACACACATAGACACACACAGACACAGACGGGCATTGCGTCAAGGTCAACGGTTTAATGGACTTAGTGGTTGTCAGTCTAGCATCCCACATACACACACATACTGTATATACCACGTTAGGGATAGATATCGTACGCTAGTGAACACATACACACACACACAGTCCTAGAGTTCGGAGGCAGGCTAAGCAAATCAAAGTTATTTTTATCTTTCAGGGCCTCAAATGTGTTAGTGTGGAAATGACTAAGAGAAGCTGGCCAAAGTTAAGGATGGAATGGGAAGTAGAATATGACCAATAATATCTCATGGTTCATTCACAAGACTCCAAAAAAATACGCTCACAACAACATACGACCCCTTAATTAAACCAACAGCAGAAATATATAAACGCATCATCAGAAACGCCATTAGGTTACTGCAGATCCGTCTAGGTTGAACACAGACTGGACGTGGAGGCAGCTAGCGTGGTGTTTTATCTTAGGGATAGTACAGTTGGTATTCCCCTCACAGCCAGCGTCACTCCTCTGCCACTAACTCACCTGCAACACAGAGATAGAAGACGTGATTAGTATGCTACACCTTGTCTATAGTGTGTGTGATGGTGGTGGTGTTGTTGTTTGGGTATTATAGGGTTGTTGGTAGTGGGGTTGGTTAGTGGTGGAGGTGTAGAAGAGGGTTGGTTAGTGGTGGTGTAGAAGAAGGTTAGTGGTGGGGGTGTAGAAGAAGGTTAGTTGTGGTGGGGGTGTAGAAGAGGGTTGGTTAGTGGTGGGGGTGTAGAAGAAGGTTAGTTGTGGGGGTGTAGAAGAAGGTTAGTGGTGGGGGTGTAGAAGAGGTATACAGTGGGATAGTGGTAGTGGGATTGTGGTAGGGGTGCTTGAACAGGTAGTGGGATTGTGGTAGGGGTGTTTGGACAGGTAGTGGGATGGTGGTAGTAGGGGTGTTTACAACTACTAATATCATATCTTAATGAACAGCATCGGCATATTTTACAAAACTAAGCACTGATACATATTGAACATAATTACTTGAAAAGAAAATCAGTGAATGAAAGCCAACAAAAAAAACAACAGAGGCAGTTTGGTTCCGAGGTGGCAACCCAACGTGGGGACCAAGTCACAGGAAGAGGAGTGTCAACAATGTGTGGTGGTGTGGCAACAAGTTATGCTCCTACTGCCTCACTGCTTCACCTTACTTCTTTCTTCTCTACACACACACTCATGCATCTCTTAATCCTCTCCTATTTCTGCTTCTTTTCCTCTTTTCTCATTCCTCTCCTCTCCCATTCCTCCTCCTGTTCTCATTTCCTTTCCTGTCTCTCTTTCTCTTCTATATATGTTTACACTATACTAAAATAAGTTACTATTGTGAGGGAAAAGGATAGCAAAGCAGAAGGCTCATCGTTACATGCAGCCCAGGGGGTCTTTGGGGGCAAGGCTGACTCATCTGATACGAGTATAAACCTTGGGCTGACTGGCTGGCTGGTTGGTTGGTTGGTCTAGTCCTGTCTTGAAGATTCTGGTCTGCCCACTTTCACTGTTGCCCAACCCATCCATCCCCCTCCCCCCTTCCTCTCTCTCCCTTTGTACCAACTCTTCCCCGTCTCCCTACCTCTCTATATAACGTACCCCTCCCCCTCCCCTCTCTCTACCTCTGTACCCCACCTCCCCGTCTCCCTACCTCTCTATATAACGTACCCCTCCCCCTCCCATCTCTCTACCTCTGTACCCCCCCTCCCCTCTCCTTACATCTGTACCTCCCCCCCCATCCCCTACTTCCTCTCCCTTCTCCATCTGTCTTTCTCTTGTTTTTCTTTTGGGTGTTAATTTACTTTGAGGTGACGTTCATGGTGGGTGTGTTGGTGGTGTTAGTGGGAATGTTTGTTTGGCTAAGATAACTGTTATGGTAATGTGTTGAAAGTAATTGCTGAGAGAGAGAGAGAGAGAGAGAGAGAGAGAGAGAGAGAGAGAGAGAGGAGTGTTCTAAGAGAGAACGTGAGGTTGGCAGATTTGAAGAGGCTGGGTGAGGCAGTGGAGAGGTGATGGGGTGGGTGGGAGTCAAGAGGGTCAACGAGTGAGAGAGAGAGAGGGGGGGGGGGGGAGAGAGAGAGAGGAGGGGGAGAGAATAAAGTGAGACAATGGGGATGAGAATTTAGAAACTGAAAGAAATATAGACTGAGACTGAACGAGAAAGAATCCAAGACTGAAAGAACGAGAAAAGAAAGTGACAGTGAGAGAGATGCTGTCACTGTCTTGTGGTCAGCCAGGCAAGTCCAGAAGAGACTCCCAAGGCTTCACCAGTCAGTCAGTCACTTGTGTTAGTTTGGTTACGGTCACATCCACCTGAATTACCACAAGAGGGTTAGTACACCTCACTTTTGATTGCTACTGTATGTACGTGTTGTAAGGCAAGAGACGAAACATATCCCATGCTCCATTATTTATTTATTTATTTATTTATGTTTTTACTTGGCGATAGTGTACAGGGTCCCTCATTTAATTTCTTAGCCTTTTCTGTAAATGTAAAGCAATTCAAGAAAAATTACACCACACATTTACACAACTAGGTACCCATCTGCAACTTATAATTTATACACTTGAATGTCCTGAATGTGAAATGAGTATCTAATAGGGCCATAATACTCAGAAGGGAATAGGTGGATTTTCAACAGGATTTAAAGAAATATGTATATACGGTAGTTCCTTTCTTTCATGTACTGCTTCTCCCATTGAAGTGGTTAAGGGACCCTGTGATCGTGAACAAGACTAGGTGGCTTCTGATTCCTCCTGACTATGTTATGAAATAAGCTCCAGGCTCCTTCAATTGCAGGTGGTGTTTCGTGGCAATGTTTGAAGGACTTCCAATTTTCTGACTACATCACGGGGGTCCTTACTGACAGGGGATCAAAATGTTGCTTAGTTTTCTTACAATAATAATATGTTCCTAAGTAATATGACCTTAGCAGATAAGTACTTAGTTGTGGAATCTTTTTGATGCAGTACGTCTTGTATTAAATTTACCCACACAGCCAAGACAATAAGCGAGGGAACTCACCCAAACCTTTCACAACCTTCACCCCCTCACCTTGCCTACACCTACCTGCATTTCTAACAATTCTACCCAACCCTCCATCCTTCCCTCCTTTCCTTCCTTCACCACCTGCGACAAAACAACCAAAAACCTCCATATCTCAAGGGAATTATTTTGCTGTCGACATACGAGAGGTGTACATTTTTCTCCAAACTTCGCTACAAAACAGATTCCCTATTCGTACACATTGGTATAAGTATTTTTCCTGGCATGGTTTGGAGGAATCAGTAACCCACCCAACTTAGCCACACAACAAATGATGGAGTCGCCTTAATGTATACTTTTAGTTTATTAGACCGCTTTGATTTCTCCAAAGGATACGAGGAAACGGGTCCAGATCAAGACAAAATAATGGTGGCCTGTTTCTTGGAGTATTTTTGGAGGAATCAGTTGCTCTATAATTACCAACACTGTACTACACCCATATGTATACAGCGGTACCTACACTATTCCTCAGACCCCCTTCCAGTGAGAGACAACCAAACAACCAACCAGACCCTTCATGTGTTCAGGTTAATGAAGTAAGATAAGTATTGTTGGATGAAATTTAGTGCATTGTCGCCTTCATAAAGTACCGCTAAATACACGTCACTTATAAGCTACACTGAAGTGGTATGTTTCCTTACAATGTTGGTAGAAATTATGCAGTGAACCGCAGTTTACCGACACAACAAAAACTTTCTCCATTTACATCACGAGGCCCGACCGTATTCAGAGAGGGTATGGTAGGGGCGGGACTGAGCTGACCACTGGGCCAAGGTTATGTGGGAGGAGGGACGAGAGACTGGCGGAGTTTTGTTCACCTGGCAGAGGGAGGGAAGGAAGGATCAACTATATTTCTACAGTGTCTAAAAAAAAAAACTTTAGCGAAAAACTGAGTGTCTGTGTAGAGAAGGTAGATGTGTTGTTGTCTCAGTTCTGTTCCTGTTCGTGTGCTGTTGTTACTGTTGTTGTGTTGTTGTCTGTTTTGTTCCTGTTCGTGTGTTGTTGTCTGTTTTGTTCCTGTTCGTGTGTTGTTGTCTGTTTTGTTCGTGTGTTGTTGTTTGTTTTGTTCGTGTGTTGTTGTTTGTTTTGTTCGTGTGTTGTTGTTTGTTTTGTTCGTGTGTTGTCTGTTTTGTTCGTGTGTTGTCTATTTTGTTTGTGTGTTGTTGTCTGTTCTGTTCCTGTTCGTGTGTTGTTGTACAAACGCCCTCAGTGGTATGTACGAAGAGGGGTTCAGTTTCGTGTCATAGTTGGGAGGAATCAGAGACCTTCCAATTCACCAACAAAAGACTCTTCCCTTAACCATCCATTATGCTGACTGGCTTACCTAAACTCTGAGTGGCTGAGCAAATCGTTAAGATGACTGGGGTGGTTGGCTGGGTAATGGTACAGGTGTTTGCTCTTACCTTCACCCTCTAATTAGCCTCTCGCCAGGTAACCTCAGAAGGAAAGCCAATGAGGGAAGATGAAAAGTGAGATGACTGGTGGTGTTGGCAAATCATTTTAGTGCATTTCTATTGAAGTCATTAGTGGAAAGGTACTGAGGCAAGATGAACTGTGAGATGACTAGGGGAGTTGGCAAGTCATTTTAGTGCATTTTTGTTTAATTTACCAGGCGAAAGTGCACAGATTTGTTCATCTCACTTATTGCTTGTTTGGTAAATGTAACATGACCCAAGATTAACCATACATATCAACAGAATGGGTAAAGATTATTGACCGTGACTGCATTTCTAAAGGCATTACAATATTCTACAACCGTGATCTATTTCCTACACACCTTCCTCAAAACATTAAACTCTATCACCTACACAAGAGCTATTTATAGACACCAATACTACAAGGGCACAATTTTTCGGGAGGTGAACTTTGTCTACCTTTACGTCAAATCCTATGAGAACTATTTTTAGCCTCAGCGGATATGGCAAACACCTCGATGCTCTGGTTAACCCCTACGAGTCCTTACATAATTATTATTCACAGATGGTTTATTCATTAGTGGAGATGATTATGGTCCTCTATATTATACATAAGTGTTGGTGAGGTTTCAATGGACGTAATAGATAGTTGCTCACACCTAAATTCATCCAGTCAAGTTACCATATTCAATAATCACTTTGGCTACAAATTATAGGCCATGAAATGTTCGTTACCAATCAATGTTCAGGTTCTACTCCATGCAAGATGCCATTAAGGAAAGTATGAGACTATAGGGGGGTATTTTATGACAAAGTTTGGAGGGCTACGTATGCTCCAATATGCCTATACAACAGGTTACTTCCCTCAAACAAAACAAAACACACACACACACAGCCAGCTCAGTTACACATGAAGCCCATTAACGTCTGGAATCTCGGGTAATCCTCTCCCAGTCTCCCCTTCACCACCACCTCACTCACAGCCACCAACCCTTTGTAATGCATACTAAGGCTGTGAATACCTACTGTGACACACTCCTAGAGAGAGAGAGAGTGAGAGTGAGTTACGTTATGGAATCTGAGGAAGTCTACCGATACTCATATCAACACTTTGCTCTCTCGCTCGCTCGCTCGCTCTATGTGTGTGTGTGTGTGTGTGTTGCGACACCAGCGGAAGTGTTGATAGCTTCAGTTATCTCATCGTCAACAGTCTCTCTCTCTCTCTCTCTCTCTCTCTCTCTCTTAAGAGAAAGAAAAAGTGAGCATTAATTCATTTTAGGCTCTGTTTCCATTATTAATCAAAATTTTATCAAGGCTACTACTACTACTGCACACACACACACACAAAGCCATGAACAGCCAAGGAAATACCTACCCTACGCACACACACACACGTACACAGGAAGGAAATGTAGACTCATACACTCTCACGTAAAAGTGTACACATGGTGAGGATGAGAGTTGCGTGCGAGTGAGTGAGTGTGATCAGACAGAGTATAGTGCTCTAACCTCTCTCACACACACGCCATCATCACTCAATGTCCCTCCACTCCAACCCTCTACTCCCCCCCCCCTCCCTCACTCCCCTCCATCCATTCCTCTCTCTCCTCCCCACCTCCCTCCCTCCATTCCTCTCCACTTCCCATAACTCCATCCATACCTCTCCACCTCCCTCCCTCCATGCCTCACTCCTCTCCACCTCCCTCCCTACATTTCTCTCTCCTCTCCACCTCCCTCCATGCTTATCTCCTTCAATGCCTCTTCGTCTCCACCTCCCTTCCTCCCTCCCTCTCTGTCTCTCCTCTCCACCTCCCTCTCTGTCTCTCCTCTACACCTCTCTCCTTATCACCCAATGCCAATCCCTGTAGCGTTTGACCCTCTCTTTACACTTTCACCCTTCCCTCCTCTCCCAGTCTATTGTCCTCTCCTACTTAGTGTGTGTGTGTGTGGGGTGTGTGTGTGTGTGTGAGAACTGACATGTATGTTTGCATGCAAGTCAACTTGTTTATTTGTGTTTGTGAGTTTGGATGTGCATATAGGAGGGTGAGAATTAAACTCCTGACTCTGTGTGTGTGTGTGTGTGTGTGTGTGTGTGTGGTATTTGCGAGTACGAAGAAATCATGTGACTTTGTGCTTCGACAGTTTGATAATAAAATTTAGATAAGATTAGAGTTCTATATTACTCACCCACTATATTCATTCCCTTTTTGGATATACTGAAAATCACTGAAATAAATATATGCTTATTACACAGTCAAAATATTCTCAAGTAAACAAAATGAAGACAGAGAGGAATTAAGGAAACAACATTACGCCACGATAGTTTTGAAACCCGAACAAGTGTTTACCAAATAATCTGGTGGGAGTCACTGCATCATAAAGCAACAACGAGAAGAGAAAACAAACACTTGGACTAGTAACACTGACCCCAGGGACCCCGGTAAGACAATACACATATACACCCCTGTACACACACACACACACACACTAGATTAGGCCTACCTACACGCAGTTATCCACAAACTATCCACGAATATGAACAAAATTAATGTTTTCGTTTATGTTTCTTTTTATTATAATTTTTTTTTTTTTTTTTTTTTTTTTTTAAGAATTGCTCTCAAGTTACTTCAAGGGTTCCAAGTCAACAAAACCTATATATAATTCTACACGACGGTACACTCGCCATCCAAAATATGTATCCAGGGGCCGGATGCACGAAAGACCTTAGCGGCCGTTAAGTTACCTTAGCCGCCATTTTTGCCCTTAACTCACTATGGTGGTATGCACGAAACACCTTAGCGGCAATTGTGGCGGCCATCTTTAACCTTACGGCTAAGGGTGGTCGAGAGCACCCTTTAGACGACCATAGGGTTGAGTAGTGGAGCGTTGTGCTGCCCACCTGCCCAAATTATCGTACAGTAATACCGATATTATGGTACTTTCCTCAAAATTATGGTACGCTGTCCACATCAATTATGGTATTATTATTGTACTGTGCTAATCTTTATTAATAAGCAAATTTTTAATAACCAAGTTATATTATAGGCCTACTATAAAAGAGGAAAATCACATAGGTTAAAAATGCGTTTATTTGTTATTATTTTTAAATTATATCCTTGAATAGATGCTCTTTTCTTACCATAATTATTTATTTTGTATGTTCCGACATTGTATTGGTCTACTACAACTACCACCAATGTCCTACCACAACAACAAACATTACACAGGGAGTGGTAAGTTTGGAAAATCATCTAAGCGGGAATCATCACCACCACATTCACTACTACCACAACTACAACCTTCACATAAATAGAGAAGAAAAGTAGACAGTAAGAGAGGAAGTAAGGTGGTCAGAAATCTCGGCATATTCTGGTTGTAATAGCTAGGCCTAGGCCCCTGTTATGAAATAGGCAATTTCAAAGTTTCTCAATCCTCCAAACTATGCTAGGAAACAAATTACCCTATAGCCTACATACTAAATCAACGTGTATTCTGGTGTGATGTGGACGAATGGTAGCCACCAGAAAATGTGTTCTCTTTTTTTCCATTCAGTTATCATAATCATGAGTTCTTCATCAGCTGCAGTATAATTTGCAATCTTGCAAGCTTAGTAGGAGGCTCTTCTGCCATATTAAGTAATTAAATGCCAAAATAAATACTTCTATACTCAAGAAATCTCACACAATGTTCACATTCCACTTCACGCAATGAAAATGAGTCATTTGTTTGTTTTCTGTGATAAGCTGTCATCCCAACTGACTTCTGATTGGCTTATGTTGCCTAACGTGTCTATGAAGCTGCCCTCTCATTGGCCCAGAGAATGTCAGCTGGTGGTCCATAGTTGGAAGGGAATGGAACGAAACAAACATGGCCGACTGCTAAGATCACCTAAGGGAACACTAAGGTTGATGTTAAGGTCAATAGAGCATACAACCATAGCAGCAACCTTACCATCCCCTTAGTGAAACTGCCTAAGGTTACCTTAACGGTCACTCCGCTAAGGTCTTTCGTGCATCCGCCCCCAGGCTTGCTTCGAATCGCGTCATCAAATATTATGAGAGCTAAAGCAAATATGAAACAGGATAAGCGTTGTAATTCTCTCTTACGCAAACTTGAAATTTTTTTGCCAGATTTGCCAGATGAATTAATTCGATGGGTGAAGGGTCGTACTAAGAACTATTCCAGTTTTCTTTACCAATTTTCTTGAACTAAATATAAAAGGCCAAGGTCCATTCATCTCTTCATTATATTAATCGATAGTTAAGCTAATTTCCAAAGTATTATTACGTGCAATAAGGTGGTTTATAACAATTTTAAAGCCACATATTTAGAGTCATCCCGACAGTCATAATATCTGAATTATTTTCCGTGTTCATACTTTACAAATCTTGGAACTAACACGCCAGTCATTGCATATCGAGTTAATGAATGTTTTGGCAGATCACAAAACAACTGTATTAATTAGTTCATAGAAAAAATAGAAAAACTGTTTACCGAATTGAATTACGCCGAAATTGACGACCGAGATTGGATAGAGCAGCCGAAAGTTTTAATAACAAAGAGATCCACTGTGCCAGCAGATACGAAAAATGAAACATGTATTTTGTAGCTTTTCAGACTATTTCGTAAATGATATTCGATTGGATACCACTGATATGTCTGAAAAATTAATTCTTGTTGATGCTGAGTACATGATTGAGTATTTGTGTATAATATAACAATCTTCTATTAAATACAATTCTCCAAAGATCTGGCATCACTGTGGCAGTCTGTGAGTGACTGTGGCTGTTTGCAACTTCAGCATAAACAGATCTGATCTCTATCAAGGTTTAATTTTCATCCTAATAATCTATGCATAATTCCAACAGCCACATCCTAAGTATTATGATAGCAGAGGTTATTGAAGTCATGCTAATAAATAAAACAAATCAGATTGCTTACTGTATTATTAATATAAGATTGTCCCAAAGCCGAGATAATTCTCTCGGACACAAAATGTAGTCAGTACTCAGTAGTCACTACAGTAGTGTGTGGGTGTGGGTGTACAGTGCGTGGGTGTACAGTATATGTGGGTGGGTGTGTATAATTATGTGGGTGGGTGTGTGAACGTCGTAATGTACAATACGACTATAATATGTTAATCCCTTCGGCCACACGTTGATGTAAGTATACAGACCTTGTCCTTCCTTGATCACTATTTACTTAACATCCAAATCCCTTCCTTAATAACACACCTTCCCTTGTCTGCCTTAAGGTACCCTGTGATGTAGTAAAAAAATTGAAGATAAATGAGTCCTGTAAATATTGCCAATAACACAACCTATAAGGAAGGAACTTGTTTCGTGGCATGGTTAGGTGGAATGAGAAACTTCCATTTTTTTTTTTTTTTTAACCATCCACTCACACACACACACTCGTTCTTCCTTACACACCTTGCTTCACTTAACATTCAAATCCACGACCCTCCTCCCCTAACACACTTTGCCCACCTCCCTCCCTCACCGCCCCGGGCCAAAGAAGAGATAAGACCGATATATGACCAATGGGCGGAGTCGAACCAAGGAGACAAATTTGTACCCGTCGACTGTACAGGCTTGCCAACTTTTTATACTTATGGCGGTAATACACTTCTTTTGGGGTACATTAGAGTGCCTTGATTCCTCCAAAGTATACGCTAAGGAAATAAGGCCAGAAGAGCAAAAATAATAGTGTCAAGTTGCTTGGAATAGTTTGGAGGAATCATTTTCTCCAGATGTAGCCCTAACTCGAAAAGGACAAAATAAAAGAAAGCCTTCATAATTTCAGTCGCATTTTCAATACTGTGTTTTTCCGTAATGATGACGAGTGTTTAATCTACTGGTTCGTACACATTAGTTAGTGCCAAAACACACACACACACACACACACCTTACAAGAACATGAATTTGGGAGGGAAGGTTACGAAAACAATTCTCTTTTTCAACATTTGCAGGATCTGCCGGAGATTCTCAGTGAGGAATGTCTCGTCCGTAAACACTTCCGTCCAACCTCAACACACACACACAACCACCATTACAACATTCATATCATGCACCCGTTAGTAAACATACAGTATAAGAAAATTCATTATGTTATATCCTACGTAACTATAATATTTCTCTGTTTAATCTGAGGGTAACCGTGGAGCCCAAGCCGAGGTTAGAATTGAAGTTCGGAACACGAGGGAGCAGTTCTGTGGCTGCCCGTGATGGGAGGGAGAGATGCAAGCCCTCCTTCCCTCCACCCTTTCCTGTATCTCTCCCTCCCTCCTCTCCACCCTGTATCTCTCCCTCTCCACCTTCCACCCACTCCTGTATCTCTCCCTCCCTCCACCCTCCTATATATCTCCCTCCCTTCCTCCCTCCACCCTTTCCTGTATTTCTCCTTCCCTTCCTCTTTTCCTTTCCAGTTTTATCTCCCTCTTCCTTCTATCTTCCCACTTTACAACTCTCTCTCTCTCTCATCTTTAGTCTATTATTCCCTCCCTACACACTTTATTCCCTCTTTTCTTTTCAATTCATACACTTCCTCTCCTCACCATTCTATCCCTGTCACTCACGCCGTCCACATACTCTCCCAGTATTTAATATCTCACTCTTATCTTCCCTCTCCATCCCAATCCCTTTCTTCTCTCCCACTCCACTCTCCCTTCGCTCATCCCTCGACTCTCCCCTACTCCATTTCCCATCCTTTTCCCCAACACCACTTTCCCTTTCCCCACCATCACTTATTTCCCACACTCATCTCTTCTCCCCAGCCTTCAATAATCTTCTCATCCCACTCTCTCTCCCCTCCCACCTGTGCTTTCTCTCCCCTGCCCTGCCCTGCCCTGTCTTTCCTTGCCCTACCCTGCCCATATGAGTGTAATCTATACAATACTGTAAAAACTACAAACATTCCATACAAATTTAATACATATATATTGTAAATTAGGATCCCAGACTATACACAATCCTATAAATCTGCTGGTGACCACAATATTATTACACAAACTTAACAATAGTGATAATATATACTAGAGAACAGTACATTTCATAAGCCTGGCAAGAAACAAACATATTCCATCATGTTATCTAAGACTAATTCGCTATCCATTATTAGTTACATGTGTTTCAGATTTGTCCATATAGTTTTCACATTATTTTTTGGATAATAAGCAGTACGGTACACACATTTCAGAGAAGAATATCATACCCAATAAATGACTATAGTAAATGTGATGGTTATAAGGTAGAGGTGGTGGTGGTGATAGTGTTGAGTGGGGGTGGTGTTGAGTGGGGGTGGTGGTAGTGTTGAGTCGGGGTGGTGGTAGTGTTGAGTCGGGATGGTGATAGTGTTGAGTGGGGGTGGTGATAGTGTTGAGTGGGGATGGTGATGGTGTTGAGTGGGGATGGTGGTGGTGTTGAGTGGGGGTGGTGGTGTTGAGTGGGGATGGTGATAGTGTTAAAGTGGGGATGGTGATAGTGTTAAAGTGGGGATGGTGATAGTGTTGAGTGGGGATGGTGATAGTGTTGAGTGGGGTGGTGATAGTGTTGAGTGGGGGTGGTGATAGTGGTGGTGAGAGTATTGATGTGAAAGTGATAAGAGCATGGTACTGGAGCAGGCTAATAAAGAGAGGCTAGGACAAGTAGCCTACTTGAATAAAAGTGATGGGAAGTAAGTGCAACAGTGAAGGTGAAAGGAATCCACAGGTGCTAGGCAGCTAGAGGGAAGGTGACAGGAGCTTAATAATTGGTACGACACCAATGATATATATATAGAGAGAGAGAGAGAGAGAGAGAGAGAGAGAGAGAGAGGACAGGTATAAGAGTGAAGGCAAGGGGAGGAAGGTGCTTACAGGATGTCTGGGAAACCGCTATTTGTTAACCTACATTAGTAAAGCTTGATAAACAAACATCTGTACTTTAAAGTAGAAGAATTCTAGGCTGTCTTAATTATTTTATATTAATGTTATATGTGTATACACATTCATTCAGCTTCATATAGTGTGGCTAAGCTGTGTTAGTGTGATATTAATTGTGGATAATGTTGTTAATGTTGCTTTTCCTGTTGATGGTGTATTGTGTTATTAATGAGGATAGTGGTTGATATGGTAATACTGGTGGTGGTGGTAGTGTCAGGTGTGGTAGTACTGATGGTAATAGTGGGTGTGGTAGTACGGTACTGATAGTAGTGGTGGGTGTGGCAGTATTGACAATGGTGGTTAGTGTAGCAGTAGGGTTAGTGGGCGTGTAAAGCACTAGTAGTGGGCGTGAAAAATACTGGTAGTGGGCGTGTAAAGTACTGGTATATGTGCTGGTAGGCGTGTGAAGAAATGGTAGTGGCGTGTCTAATAATGGTAGTGGGTGTGTAAAGTAATGGTAGTCGTGGTAGTTGGCGTGTGAAGAAATGGTATTGGGCGTCTGATAATGGTAGTGGGCGTGTAAAGTAATAGTAGTTGTGGTAATTAAGAAATGGTAGTTGTGGTAGTAGGCGTGTAAAGTGCTGGTAGTTGTGGTAGTAGGCATATAAAGTACTGGTAGTGGTGCTAGTGGGTGTGGCAGTCATGTGGTAGAAAGATGGTGGTGGCCTTGGAATAAGTTAAAATATTATCCGTGTATAGTAGTGGGTGTGGCAGACAAGGAGGGCTGGCTGGTAACGATGGCAGAGTGGCAAGGGTTCAGAGTTTCAGACTTCAGAGCCTAGTAACAGTACACCCAATGACAGAGATAGGTTGGGTTGCTTGGGTTGTGGTAGAAGACAGACGTGACTAAAGTTAGTTGATGAAGCGTCAAGACACAAGTCTAGTTTGTAGGGTTAAGGAACAGAGATAAATGGTACACAAAGGGACAATTGAGAGATAAAGAGGTTGATACAATGATAACAAGAGCCACGCATTCCTACCTTCATTTGACACTCCCGGCTCAGGCCGTAGGAAGGACCGTGGTAAGCCATGTTTTGGGGGTTGTATAATGTATGTACAGGTTCCACTCGATGTGATGCACTATTTGCTGCTATAAAAGGGCGGGTTAGATAGAATATATGGGAAAATTTTACACGTAAAAAAAAAGTTTACTGAATCCCCCCCACACTAGACCACCTGCGCGGACGTGTTCACTTCTCGACCACCGACTAGCGAGTGAGTGAGTGAGCCCTCCACCACCACCAGACCCTGGCCTCCACCCAGCCAGCCAGCCCTCCTGGCCCCTCACTTTCACAGGACAGACCTCCTAATATGGCAAGGCCGGATGATGCCAGCTGTCGGCCTTTATCCCACCCTTTCATCTTATCCCGATCTTAATCACGTGTGTCTTCTAACACGTCCCTAGCTTTCGCAAAACTACACCAAAGTTTGGCAAAATACATAAACCTGGTGTTGTAAATAACTGTGGAGGCCTGTAGCAAGATGCACACGGGCACTCAAGTCTCCAACCGGCTAGCCAATCACATTAAAGGAGATGAAGTGACTCACATCTATCCACCAATGAGGATTAGTCTGCCAGGCGCCTCAGTGATGTCACCATGACGTGAACCAGAGAGATAGAGAGTGAAGTGTATCGGTATCATAAAACCAGACATATTTCACCCTAAAAGACACGCAATTAAAAGGTTTCCCAATATGAGGTGAGAACAAACAGAGATTCGTGCATTTATTTAGTGATCCTGGCACCTCTTGCAAGTACACAAACAGAATAACGTCATTGATAAAACAAGTAAACGTCCAATGTTTTAGAAGACTATTACCTCATCCGACACAGTTGATCCAGGCAGGCAATAGGGCATGAGGTAACTATAACTAACTGTTTCCACATCGAGATAGAATTTCCGGATAAGATCTCTGAGTGTTTCATATTGTAAAAGTCGCCACCACCTTAAGATTCCCTCCAAATATAATGAATATACAAAGTGCCGGGTATGGAAGGCTTAGAATGACTCGTTTGCATTTCAGTATAGTGAGAGCATCCATATAAGACTGGGGTGTAAATACAAAGTAGGTCAGACGCACATGGTACAATCGAGGGCCAGTCAGTGTTGGGTCTCATATGTACAGCCATAAACTTGCAGTGATAATGAAGTGGTCTGGAAGATGTGACAATGTACACAATTTTATGCACGTTTACTTTTACGACCAATAAAATAGCACACTGCATTATTCCCTTAACATACGAATACAATACTGGCAAATGATTTTTTTTATTATTGACGTTTATGTGTGAATAAAAAAATTACCAACCCAGAATTATGCGGATTTGGTTTAGTAATAATAAGTTTCAGAAGCGAAAAGAGGGAGTCAAAATGTATGTACCCGTCTGTCTTTGCAGCTGGAGGGGATGGTAAGGCACCCACCCACCCAGCTGACTGTCTCGTATGTGTGTGTGTGTGTGTGTTAATTTGTTCGTTATGATATTGGTGTAATTATGAATGGAAGGCGTTGGATAATACCTTCTCTTTCACCAATCCCTCAAGGTGGTGTGTGTGTGTGTGTGTGGCCCCTCCTCACTCAACCCACCACCACCACCACCACCCTAGACAACAACTCCTCCTATCCACCACATTATCTTCTCGTTCCCTTCTCCACACCTGTTCATCTACACCCCTGCCCCTCCCCACACCTGTCTCTCATTTACCGCTGATCTTGCCTTCACCTGTCATGGGAAACATAATTGACCTTCGCCGCACGCTTGGCCCTCTCCCCGACCCACTGCACACCTGTTCATATCGACATCTGTTGTTGCTCTATACCTTCTAGTTTTCTCTGCACCTGTCTCTCCATACTTGTCGTCCCCTTGCCATTTTCCCTTTCGATATCAGTGGTCAGTACACAGCAGTAAACGACCCTACTACAAGTAATATATACCTTTTTACACCATTTTCCACTTTTTACAAACAAGAAAGCTAGAGGTAGAATTCGATTGAAGAAAAAGAGAGAAGACCGTCCTAGATCTTACACTGTTTACCACTTTTTACAAACAAGAAAACTAGAGGTAGAATTCGACTGAAGAGAAAGAAAGAGGATCGCCCAGTACTCGTTTCTGGAATTCACTGTAGGACGAAGGAAAGGGTGACTGATAAAAAAGAAGGGACAGCAAACACGAAGGAAAAACCAAGAGGTAGATACCCGAATTTTGGACTTGGAATACAGTACAACCAAATGAGTCAAGTGCTAAGTGTTATCGTCTAGGAAACCCACATACAGTAACTCAGTCATCGGTTAAACAAAATAAGTAAAAATATCATAATACAGTCGATGCAAATTACTCCAACTCTGGTAATAAGTATCAAAGTGAAAAGCTGCAATTGTGAAGTTATTTACTGATACATTAGTGATCAAAGTTTCAATACAATAAAAACTAAATGAATATACAGCGTGAATAAGGTTAAATATAGCCTCAATTGTTTATGAGGTTAATTCCCCACATGCAATGAAATGTCTAGTATGTGTCACCCCTGCCACTTTCTTGTCTGTTTATCTTCTACATCTGCCTTTCTAAACATCTGTTCATCTCCTGAGCTATTTTTCGTTACAGATACAACTGCACATCTGCGTTTTCTTTGGCTAGGTATAATCCTCTCCAAAAGTCAATTATGCAATCAATCTTTACACAGGTTTTATATCCCTCAACAGTGATTAGATACATTTTTGTTGGTACCGAAGGGGGTTGGGGGGTCTCTCAGGAATATGGGGGTGGATGGGACGATAACACACACACACACACACACACACATATATATATACAATGGGGTCCGCTACTGCCTCTTACGCATATCTACGAGTTTCTCTTTTACACTCCTTCTGTTTCTTTGCACCAGTTTTTTGCCACATCATAAACGGTGCATCTGTGTGTATGTGTTTTTTTTTATTATTATTATTATTCCGGACACCTGCTATAATATTCTCAACACCTGTTCATGGATTCGTCACCCAGAATAAATATTCAAATATATATGCATCAGTTTCCTACCATATATCTGCCTATCACAACACTAGTTAGCCACTTATAGAAACTCGTGTTAAATTTGTGTACAATATATAAATACGTGTTAAATTTGTGTATAAAATATAAATACGTGTTAAATTTGTGATTAAAATATAAATACGTGTAAAATTTTTGTATAAAATATAAATACTTGTTAAATTTGTGTATAAAATGTGAATACGTGTTAAATTTGTGTATAAAATATAAATACGTGTTAAATTTGTGTATAAAATATAAATACGTGTAAAATTTGTGAAACTCTATTCAATATTTATGGGCCGATGACATAGTCTAATATAAACATAGTAAATCCGGTATTGATTATTGTGTTATCTCGTATTGCATTATCAACCGTATTATCTCTCGTTATCTTATTTTTGATTAAGCACACACTCACACACACACTTACACATTTTTGTATAGTTTGGAGGATTTAGAAGCCCTCCAATTTATAAAAAAAGAGGTTCTCCCCTTAAGATTGATAGTTATGTTAAAATAAACTGAACATTGGTTATAAGGTAAATACTAATGTAATTTTTTTTTTTTTTTGTCATGAATTGTCCCACAGTGGTTTATTCTGGCTGGTTGGATGGTTATAAGGTAAATACTAATGTAATTTTTTTTTTTTTTTTTTTTTTTTTTTTTTTTTTTTTTTCAGGAATTGTCCCACAGTGGTATATTCTGGCTGGTTGGATGGTTATAAGGTAAATACTAATGTAATTTTATTTTAACAGAAATGGTCCCACAGTGGTATATTCTGGCTGGTTGGCTGGTTTGCTGGTTGTCTGGTTGTCTGGTTGGCTGGCTGTCTGTCTGGCTTACTCCTGGTGGTTGGTTTAGCTTATGTGAAACTTACTACTCGACTCACTAAGAACCACAGCAGTGTTAACATCTCTGCAATGTATACAGGTATTTTATTAAAGTTCACTGATGTGGGATGAGTAAATTCCTTCTCATATTTTTTATCACCCTTATTATTTAGGTTTAATTCTAGAGCTGTGGAGTTCAGGTGTAATAGAGACAAGAGTCTTTGAATAAACCTTCACGCATTTATTTATATAGAGTATTTCCTCAATATAATATATATCCTTTTAACACAGGTTCAGTAAATCATGTACGGTAGTTAGTGTGTATGATAATGAATAACACAAGACTGGGAACACACACACACACACACACACACACACACTGTGCTTTTAACACAGGCTCAGTAAATCACTTAGTGTGTATGGTAATGAATAACACAAGCCTGGGAACACACACACACACACACACACAAACTATCCTTTTAACACAGGGTCAGCAAATCACTTAGTGTGTATGCCCATATGGTAATGAATATCACAAGCCTGGGAACACACACACACACACACACTGTACTTTTAACACAGGCTCAGCAAATCACTTAGTGTGTATAATAATGAATAACACAAGCCTGGGAACACACACACACACACACACACACACACACACACACACAAACTATCCTTTTAACACAGGTTCAATAAATCACTTAGTGTGTATGGTAATGAATAACACAAGCCTGGGAAAACATACATTTAGTGGTCTTCAATGAGTGTAAAATAAAGTGATGGTGGATACAAATATTTATTCTCTGCATATCAAGGATCTACTGCATCATACATTTAACCTAACCTAACCTAACCTAATGTACTTTGTTATATTTTCCCCAGGACTCTGAGTTCCGCCGCTTCGACTTCAACCCCGGCAGTAGCTGGTAGGGTGTTCCTGGGCATTCCAAGATGTAGATTAGCTAAACAGGACCAGGGAGATGGAGGCAGCACTCGCAAAACCTCACAAGTCAAGCAAGGCTACCGTCAAGCAAGTCCAGGTACGATGCTGTCTAAACTCTTTCTATTTCAGTAAGAGAGAGAGAGAGAGAGAATAAACTTTGTGATATATATGTTTTTTTTTTCATGTTTTTGGGGTATTTTTTTTCGAGTAAACCCTCTTTGTACATTACACACCCATAAACCCAATGGATAATGAGGATTTACTGTACAGTATTTATGCACTGTATATTCAGGGTCTACAGTACACCAGTTTTAATATTAAATGGAATGAAGATAATGAAAGGTGTTTCTTTTTATCAGGTTTTACAGCTTGGAGTGAGGTGGCAGTGTCAAACATTTTACAACGACACAAACGTTAACAAGAAACAGCCAAAGTATTTTGTATAAGGGGGAGGATCTCAAGAGGTAAGCCTGTTGTTGTTGCTTTTACTAGTAATGAGCACAGCGTAGTGATTGTAAAACTGGCATCACGTTTTGAGACACGCTGATCTGAAGCTCCAATAAAAAAATATTTCAATTTTTTTCCGAACATTTTTGGGAAAAAAAAAATCGAATCCAAAAGTAATGTCCGTTCGATATATGCAAGACACGCTGATTCAGAATCTCAAAGAAAATCTTTTTGAAAATTTTTTACCTGAAATTTTTCCAAGTCCCACAACTGCCAAAACAATGTTAATGTTGAACCAAGATGAGATGACATTACCATTGCTATCACACACAACATTGAAACTACATGTACACTACTGTGAAAAAACACTATAAAGATTATATTACCATTGTTATCACACACAACATTGACACATTAACATACCACTATAAGGTTAGGTTACACACACACAACATATTATACACATCAACGTTGCAGAGTCACCTGTGTGTAATAAGGTTACCCACGACAGAGAAACACAATTGTTACCATTTTTGGTGTATTTTTTTACTTCCTCTCAAGAATCCGTAAGATTCATAAATCCCAACAATCGAGCAGTTTTTTTGAGCTTTGACTGTATCTCGTTAACTCTTTTCGGTTACCATGTCTCTCGTAAAATTTTCAAAGATTTATTGGTAAAACATAATGATTTACACACCCAAACAAAGATGATATACAATTTCAGTTTTACAAAATACATTTTATGTTTATCTGGTTTTAATCTTATTGTGAGAACCTCTTGTTGGTCAGTTGAAGAGCTACTGATCCCAGCTACTCCAAACTATACCAGGAAACAGACTCCCTTAATGGTACAGTTAAGGACGGAAGTTTCTTTATCCCCCTGGACTCCTCTACACCCTATACCCTGCAGGTTGGTAAAGTGAAGGAAGAGAGGTTAACACATAACGACGGAGATGATTGGTCGATGAGCTGCCAGGAAAGTTTAGTGATAATGTAACAATATATTCAGGCAAGAGATCATTGTAGTGAACAAAAGGAATGATGTTTATATGTCACAAATAGTGGCCCTCAAACAACCCTCTGGCGACCCTTAGTAGGTAATAAATGGTAAAAAATAACAACAACAAAGTTTCAACCGAACATAAAGAAGCTTGTCTATGAATATATAGAATGATGTAATTTCTTTACTATTTATTTCTCCACCGTCAGCTTGAGTCGCCAGGAGAAACAAAAATGTGCACTCGATGATGTCATTACTTTACTATTTCTCCCTTGTCAGTTTGAATCACGAGGACCACCGCAAAAAAAAAAAAAAAAAAAAAAATCAAATATATGACAATAATACATACGTACATACATAAAAAATTTAAATAAATACCTTAAGATAATGCACTATCAGATGATGTCTTTCATTAATGTTCTATCTCTCCCTCGTTCAGCTTGAGTCTCTACACGTTGCACACAAAGGTCAGGTGTTGGTGTTGTCTGACCCACTGGACATGATGGAGATGTTGGAGAGAGTGAGACACAACGTGGATTGGACCAAGGGACACTCCAAGGAGGTCATGGCTTGGCTACAACACAGACGGTACCACACAACCCTCCCAACTTACCACCGCGGCCATCCCAGCGACAGTCAAGGAAGAGCTAAAATGGTAGGGACTTGATTACTGAGAAAGGAGAAAAGGTGAGGGAGAAAAGGTGGGGTTACAGATTACAGAGAATGAGGAAAAGGCGGGGGGGAAAAAGGTGGGGTTACAGATTATAGAGAAAGGAGAAAAAGCAAGGGAAAGAAGGTTGGGCTACAGATTACAGAGAAAGGAGAAAAGGTTTTGGGGGATATAGGAAGAGTAAGCGAGAGCGAGAAGAAGTGGTTTTTAGAGGAAGATTAAGCAAGAGTAAATGAGTTTTAGAGGAAGAGTAAGCAAAAGGAAATGGGTTTTAGAGGAAGAGTAAGCAAGAGGAAGTGGATTTTAGAGGAAGAGTAAGCGAGAGGAAATGGGTTTTAGAGGATGAGTAAGCAAGAGGAAGTGGATTTTAGAGGAAGAGTAAGCGAGAGGAAGTGGATTTTAGAGGATGAGTAAGCGAGAGGAAGTGGGTTTCAGTGAGAGAGAAAAAGGATAGCCACTTGAGAGAGAGATGCTTATATGTATTATAGAAGTTAATTATAGGGACCGTTTTAATTAGATAGGGTATATTTAAGTGTTTATTAGAGTATTTGTTAGTGCCTTGATAGTACAGAATTTCCTTGTTATTCTACCGGTATATATCTTTATTTGTTGTTTATCACTTACTTAATAATTATGTTTTTCGGGCAGTTATATATAGTGTGAATATGGAAATGCTGAAATCAAACCAACGCTAATTAAGGTACCCTGTAATGTAGTCAGAAAATTGGAGGTAAATGACTCCTTCAAATATTGCCACAACACACACACACACACACACACACACACACACACACACACACACACACACACACACACACACACACACACACACACACACGCACACACACACACACACACACACACACTTACATGGAAGGAGCTTGTTTCGTGGCATGGTCAGGAGGAATCAGAAGCCTCGATCGATCCATGCAATTTTCATACACGATCACAGGGTCCTTAATTAAGAGTTAATAACTTCTTAACTCAAGCTGTTGTCTCTTAGGGAATCAATGGGGTATGATTTCCTTGTTCTCTTTATTTACCACTGAAGGACCTGCTTCAATGAATATATAAGGTTGATTCGACAGTGGTTGGTAGTGGTTTGTAAGCATGCAAACGAAAGAATGTTAGCCGTGTACAAGACTGATGGGCGAGTTATTTAATGAATTTGGTTAGTAAACTATACAGTGATCATCATTATCTAACTGTTGGATAAATTTTGTGAATGTGGATACTCGGCTTTTGGAAAATAATGAAGCCTTACAAGTGTGGTTGGTTGGGAAGCTAACAAACAAATACCACTGTGGAATCGACCCATAGTGTGTGTAAGTTGCTTCTACAGGTGTTTTACTTTGTAGAATTCTTTATTTTGGAGTACTTTATTTACCTTTAGTACAAGCCCCAACACTCAGGGGAACAATACCACTAAAGGCCACCTCCATCGCCGACTGTATCGTAATGTGTGTAACTATTTATTTTTTTTATATAGAATTGCCTGAAATACTTTTTGGTAACCCTTTAAATCAGCTTAACAAAGACTGTTCTCTCTAAAGTAACTGAGAAACAAAGAAAACTGTATAATATTGTATTTGAAAGGGATGACAATATTGTTTTAAACCACGAGCATCAGCAGAGTCTTTGGGCTGGCCAGGCTTGATAACTTTACCACAGAATT
Source organism: Petrolisthes cinctipes (assembly GCA_033782935.1). NCBI lineage: Eukaryota > Metazoa > Arthropoda > Malacostraca > Decapoda > Porcellanidae > Petrolisthes > Petrolisthes cinctipes. Next base: position 69,590 of record JAWQEG010005840.1, on the reverse strand, counting down.
GTTGAAATCGTTCTAAACTTTATGAAATTCAGCTTTCACCAGTGTAAGTAAAAATATACTGTATATTTATTTCTTTGCATGATGATGATATAAGAGGATCCTCGGCCAACTCGGCGTTCAAGAGAGTAAGGATGTAAATTTTTGGCATGATAATATAAGAAGGTCCTCAGCCCAGCCCAGCCCAGCCCTCCTTCCCGTTACCTTCTAACTGTGCTGGCTTGTTGCACATTATCTCTCCTATATTATTTTAAGGACCACTACTTGGAGAATTGGAGGCTTCTGCATGATTCCTCTTGACTATGACACGAAACACACTCCTTCCATAATTAGCCTATAGGTGTGTGTGTTTCGTGGCAATATTTGAAGGACTCGTTTACCTCCAATTTTCTGACTACATCACAAGGTCCCTTAAGCACCAACGTGACTGAGTGATAAAAAATTCAACACTCGAGTTAGTTATTTTAGGCCAGTGATGTGCTGGGTCGAATTTTGCTTGAGGGTATATTCTCTTGTTTTAGTGAATTGAAGGGCTCCAAGCTGGTTCCTCCAAAATATGCCAGGAAACAGCAGGAGGATTAGATTAGCAAAAATTATTGTGGCCTGTTGTTTGGAGTAGTTTGGAGGAATCAGTTTATCTACATTTACCAACACTGTACTCCGCCCCTCCCCCCCCTTAAATCCTATGGAGTAATTTTGTGTTTGATGGTGTTTAGTACTACAGTATTGAGTGGAGATGTTTATTATAATCTTTGAAATTTGTAATGACCCAAGAAGTTTACATTGATATAATGAAAATGATGTAACTTATTGTATTTTCCTGTGACTGCATATCTACTACTAATATTAATACACACACACACAACACTGACATTAACACACACACAACACTGACATTAACACACACACACACACACAAAACACAAGCCCTAACATTAACACTCACTCACACACAATACTAACATTAACACACACACACACAACACAAACACTAACACACCCCGCCCCCACACACACACACACACATACACACACACACACACACACACACACACACACACACACACACACACACACACACACACACACACACACACATCCACACCCACACTCACACACAAAACAAACAATAACACACACACACACACACACACACACACACACACACACACACACACCCATTGCATGTCAGGGCTGGGGTCACGAACCAAAACAAATCCCTGATGCAAACCACGCCCTTACTATGTATGTCAACCAGTCAGCCTTCCTTCACCCACCTTATATTTTACCCAAAGTTTCTGGAAATTGCTGAATCTCTCTCTCTCTCTCTCTCTCTCTCTCTCTCTCTCTCTCTCTCTCTCTCTCTCTCTCTCTCTCTCTCTCTCTCTCTCTCTCTCTCTCTCTCTCTCTCTCTCTCTCTCTCTCTCTCTCTCTCTCTCTCTCTCTCTCTCTCTCTCTTCATTTGTCTGTTGTAGTCTGTGTAACTCTGTTTTGGTTTGTGTATCTATGTAACACACACTCTCTCTCTCTCTCTCTCTCTCTCTCTCTCTCTCTCTCTCTCTCTCTCTCTCTCTCTCTCTCTCTCTTTATATATACCGTTCCCCAGCATGTAGGACCAAGGGTTAACGGTACCTGGAGCAGTGAGAGGGTCATACAAATAGTTTTAGTTCTTCTTTCTCATTTCCTGGATTTCGACCCCAAAGAATGCGTGTGTCTCCTACCTGTGTTTTTTTAAGAGGGTTTTATCTGGTGCTAGTCGAAAGGTTACCAATTTCTGCAATGTTACCAATTCCTGCAAACTGTGCGACGAATCATGCCAATCTATAAATTATTGTATATTGAGTTTATTATGGTTCTTTGGAATGGTTAAGAGGAATAATTATGTAGCCCTGCATTTCGCTGACAAAGTATTATTATTTTCATTATTATTATTATTATTATTATCATTATTATTATTATTATTATTATTATTATTATTATTATTATTATTATTATTGTTATTATTACTATTATTATTATTATTATTATTATTATTATTATTATTATTATTATTATTATTATTCCCCGAAGCTGCTGTGATATTTAAATGGATTAGTACAATGTTGGTAAATCTGGTGCAACTGATTCTTCCAAAATATTCTAAGTAACAAAAAAAACATCCTTATTATTATTGTTCATGTGGTCCTGTTCTTTCCTGGCATACATACACCGGAAGAATCAAGTAGCTCTGATGTACCAAAAGTATATTACTCCCTTAATTAACCGTGTCATCTTATTCATGTTTGTCACGGCAGCAAAAAAGGTGAATAATGAAAAAAAAAAAAAAAAAAATAGGATAATAATAATAATAATAAATGGGATTTGAAGTTTACCAGATGCTTGTATGAGAATTGGAGGCTTCTGATTCCTCCCGACTATGTGTGTTTGTGTGTGTGTGTGTGTGTGTGTGTGTGTGTAGGCAATATTTGAAGGACTCGCTTACCTCCAATATTCTTACTACATCATGGGGTCTCTTAATTAAGGGGATAGTACACTGCTGGAATATCTGATGCAAATGATTCCTCCAAACTATTCCAAGCAACATACCACCAGTATTTTTGTTAATCTGGTACTGTTTCCTTGCATACTTTGGAGGAATTAAGGTACTCCAATTATCCAAATTAATACTATTCCGTCGTCTTTTTCCTCTCGTGTGGAAGGGGCTTTAAGGGGGTAATTCACTTTTGTTACATTGGAGTGCCTTGATTCCTCCAAAGTATGCCAGGAAACAAGACCAGAATAGCAAAAGTAATGGTGTTCTGTTGCTTGGAATAGTTTGGAGGATTCAGTTGCTCCAAAATCACCAATACAAAACTTCTCCCTTAAGATGGAATAACTGTGATGTAATATTTACCTTTCATATAGGGAGAGTCTTGAGGTGTTAATTATATACTGTGAAGATGACCTGGCAGAGGCAATCGTACTGTACTCGTAGACATAAAGTATATCAAGGAGTCATTGTCCGGATCATCGTCATATCAAGGAGTCATCGTCCGGATCATCCTCATATCCTATACACGATGGCTTGTATCATACTTTTTGACACAGTGTTAGGAAAAAATATAATTATTTTTTTCTTTTTGACCAAGTGTGAGGGGAAAAGATATATAATTTTACTTTTCGCCCCAGTGTGAGGGGAATATATATATATATATATATATATATATATATATATATATATATATATATATATATATATATATATATATTATTTTTCGACCCAGTGTGAAAGGAAACTATATATAATTTTTTTTTTTTACCGTGTGAGGTTTACTATATATCTTTTATAATTGTAATTTTTCTTCATTTTTTGACATATTGGATTAAAGGTTTGAATATCTATGATCAAAGCGACATATCACTCATTCACTTAAATTGTAATATGGGCAGTGGTAGCGCTTGTGGTGATGGTGGTAGTGGTGGTGGTGATGGTACTGTCTATACACCTTGAAGCAGTACTTGTTAGTGGTAGTATTAGTGGTGGTAGGTGGTGGAAGGTAGTGTTGGTGGTGGTAGGAGTAGTGTTGGTGGTGATAGGAGTAGTGTTGGTGGTGATAGGAGTAGTGTTGGTGGTGATAGGAGTAGTGTTGGTGGTGATAGGAGTAGTGTTGGTGGTGATAGGAGTAGTGTTGGTATTTGTGTCAGTGGTTGTGTTAGTGGTGGTAATGGTAGTGGTAGTACTGTGTAAACACCTTGAAGCAGTAAGAGTAGTGGTGGTATTGGTAGTAATGGTAGTGATACTGTTAGTGGTAGTATTGAGGGTAAGAGTAGTGGTGGTATTGGTAGTAATGGTAGTGATACTGTTAATGGTAGTATTGTGTAAATCATAGCAACAGTACTTATTAGTGGCAGGTTAATGGTCAGGCTCAAGGCTTCCTCTTTTAATTAAATTTCTCTTCCTCTTCCTTCCTCGTCTTCCTTCCTCCTTTCCTTCCTCATCCTGTAGGAAACTCCTGACCAATAAGTTTAACATTTATTATAATAAAAATATTCGAAAAAATTTTGAGATAAAATAGTGTTACATTTAGATGACCAAAACTTATTAATATTCTGGACTCTCAATATGGTTTCCATAATAACAAATCTTGTCTAACATATCTACTCGAGTTTTTTAACTGCCGTACATAAACAGTAATGCAGGCGAAAAAGTGCCAACTGATATTATATATTTAGACTTTCAGAAAGCGTTTGACACAGTACCACATAAGCAACTATTACTGAAGTTAAAAAAGCACAAGGCTTCCCTCTCCCCCTCCCCTTCTTCCCTCTCCCCTTCCATTTTCATCCTTCCCTTTTATATTTTTCTTCAACCCCCTCCTCCCCCTCCCCCTCCCCATCCTCCTGTTGGAGAGTCCACTAAATTGGATGCTAATGAGTCCTTCAAATATTGCCACGAAACACCATGCACATATATCCAAGGGGTTAGTTTCGTGGCACAGTCAGGAGCAATCAGAAGCCACTACCAGGTTCTCATACACAATCACAGGGACCTTTATTTTCATCTGGTCATCTCATTCCTATTCAACGCTTGTCTCTCATATGGTTTTCACACTAGGGGTACAAATTGTTACTTTGTCCGTTCCTTTGTTAACACTTCTACGTAAACTTGATGTGTATACGTTTGTTTCCTCTTAAACACCTTTAGAGTTACACACAGAATTACACACACATGAAAACACACACATGGTTGCACATTATTATTTTCTGCATTATGTCTTTATTTTTTCTGCATTAATTTCTTAGGAGGAATAATGTAATTTCTGACTAATCCTATTTCCACCCTCTTTTCTCAGATGTTGGATGTTATTAACACTGCAGGCTATTTTATGAAATACAGTCCTCTCTACATTTTCACAATTATATCCTGTAAGTGAAGGAAATGCCACGTGGGTGGCAACAAAGCAAATCACAGTTTGAGGTTTACTGGGACAAGCCGCCCCCAAGCACCCACCATACCGCTTTCTTTCTTATCTCCTCGACCCTTTAAGGCGGTACACACCTGCCAAGCCAGTGTAGTGACGGGCTGGTAGCAGCAGCAGCAGCAGCAGCAACAACAACTTCTACAGTATTGGTTTTTGATGATTGGTGTACCGGTCCCTGGTCCTATCTTGTCTCTAGGGGGTTAAGTGTTGCAAGGTTCCTGATGTGAGTGTGGCGACTGGGAATCCTAGAAATCGAGTCTCACCAGAAATATTGCAATGTGATGTGTGAGACTGAGAGAGTGTGTGAATTCGTGCACACAAGTTTATGTCTCCTCCCCTGCTCTTTAAATACTTTTAACTGTGTTGTCTGTGTGTCCCAAAATATGTACTGTATATACATGTAGTTGCATTATACACAAAGTGCACTCGATAATAAAACAATAGGTGCCATTTTTGGACGAAACAATATCGCGTTGATGCGAAATGAAGCTGTGAAATGTGTTTGAAGTGCTACACGTTGGTAACCTTGAATTGGAAAGCTTTTCATGTTGGACAGTAGCTAAACAATCTATCGTATGTTCAGTTGTCCACAGGAATTCTTACACAGGCTATATGGAAAGAGAGGTCATTATTCTGGAAGTACTGCAGTGAATTGTCTACCAAGTGATTTGGTGATTGCAAAACATGAAACCTAATGATAATGTTGTATTTACAGTTACACTAATATGTTGCATTTACTGCTGAGACATGATAAGACAGCCTAAGCCAGGCTGAATATGCCATGTGGCACATAATTATGTTCATACTGTGATGAGTGATGTCCTTAGATAAAATAATTATTTTTTTCAGGTGTAAGTTTCACTGAAAAGATTCCATCGTAGTGAACAAGGCTGAGAGTACTGTGTGAAGTAGGAGAAACGTTAGAGAAGAATGAAAGATGCTTTACCCTTACCCCCTGTGTGGTGGAGACTATGGACTGAGAGGGTTAATCTCTTTCTGTTACTGTTGTTGCTTCCTGCCTCCACCAGTTCCAGTGACTTCCCTGACTACTTCGATGAATTGGTCAGTATTATGTTAGCTTGTTTGAGACGATCCTCTACTCTAAATTCACCACTCCCCTTAAAAGATTCTGACTGATACTAACTGACTATGACCTTGACCTTGTCCCTGAGTTCGACCTTGTCCCTGAGTTTGACCTTGTCTCTGAGTTTGACCTTGTCCCTGAGTTTGACCTTGTCTCTGAGTTTGACCTTGTCCCTGAGTTTGACCATGACCCTGAGCTTGACCATTAACCTAAGCTTGACCATTAACCTAAGCTTGATCATGACACTGAACTTGACATGACACTGACCTTGACCCTGAGCTTGACCTTGACCCTAAACTTGACCATGACACTGAGCTTGATCATGACCCTGAGCTTAACCTTGTCCCTGAACTTGACCCTGACACTGAGCTTGACCCTGACCCTGATAATTATTCTCCCTCCTGCAGCTGGGCTTATCCATGGACCCACACCCTGTCCTGTTCTACGCCACCACCAACACCGCCACCACCAACATTACCATCACCGACTCCACTCCACCACTACGACCAGCACCAACAGTAGTACCAGATTCCGGTTCTCCCTCTGACCTGAATTATGTGGAGGTTTCAGGGATGGATGACCGGCTACCAGAGACCATGCGTCCCCTACACTACACAATCAGGGTCCATCCGTTCATTCATGGCAACGAGACGATGAACGGGGTGGTGGAGATGGAACTGGAGGTGGTGAAGTCGACTGCTAACATTACCTTCCATATTAGCCAGATGTTAATTGTGGAAGATGATATGAAGGTGAGAAAGAGGTCAGAGGAGGGGGAAAGATAAAGAGAGAGAGAGAGGAGGGCGAAAGAGAAAGAGAGAGAGAGAGGAGGGCGAAAGAGAGAAAGAGAGAGAGAGAGGGGTGGATAGAGAGAAATGAGTGCGATGAGGTGAGTACGTGGGAAGAGGGGAAAGAGAAAGAGAGAGGGGGGATGAAGAGAGAAAGGAAGGAGGTGAGAGGAGTACGTGGGAAGAGGGAGTGAGATAGGTTAAGACAGGAGTGAAGGAAGATGGAGACAGCTACTAATTGATATGTGATAAAAAGCTGTATATGAGAGAGAGAGAGAGAGAGAGAGAGAGAGAGAGAGAGAGAGAGAGAGAGAGAGAGAGAGAGAGAGAGAGAAAGAATATGTGAATCTAAAAGTGAGGAAATGTCATGAGCCAGTCAAAGAACTTATCAACTTTTATGTGGACATTTATTCTCATTCTTACTCATCCATAAACTCTCACCCTTACTCCTTCCTCATTTACTGACACTCTACACCCACACTCTGCTACCTGTATCACTCTCTCACTCAATTCTCACACTCGACTTCTTCTCTCATACTGAACCCCTTCCCCACCCACTTTACCCCTCACACTCACCTAGTTCACTCCCTATTTTATCCCTCTCACTGAACTCCACCCCACACACTCAACCCCTTCCACACACTCAACCCCATCCCACACTCAACCCCTCCCACACTCAACCCCTCCCACACACTCAACCCTACCCCACACACACACTCAACCCCAACCCCACACTCAACCCCAACCCCACACTCAACCCCACCAACACACACTTGACCCCACACACACACTCGACCCACACACTCAACCCCAACCCCACACTCAACCCCACCCCCCCACACTCACCCAGTTGGAGGCAGGGGAAGGTGACCCTGGTGGTACTCTCCCTCGCATCACCCATCTCCTCGGGGACCTGGAGAAGAACCTTGTCTCTGCTCAGTTGGAAGGGAAGGTGGAGGCAGGAAGGAGACTGAGGCTGACCGTGTCTTACGTGGCGTTTATCTCAGGCCTGGAGGGAGGCTTCTTTGCCCTCAACTACACCGACGAAGGAGTGGAAAGGTGAGTAGGAGGAGGAGGAGGAGGAGGAGGAGTTGAGGTGAGGGGAGATGAGGAGGAGGAAGAGAAGGAGGAGTGGAGAGGTGAGGATGAGGGAAGGGACAAAGTAGTGAGAGTGGTGATGTGAAGAGAGGAAGTAGGGAAGGAACCGATAGTAATGAGAGTGGAGAGGTGAAGGGAAGGAAGGAACAATTAGTAGTAAGAGGTGAGGAAGAGGGAAGGAAGCAATGGTTTGTACAATCACGACCAAAACTGCTGCATTTGGTAAAAAAAAAAAAAAAAAAAAAAAAAAAAGTGTCATTTGAGTGAACCCTATCAACCAATATTACAAAGACTAACATGTATATTTTGCAACATTTATCGAGTTCATTTCATTCGTTGCAGTACTATTAAACGTGACTGTACTCCTTTGTTTTGTCAAGATAATTATGAAACCTATACAAAGCCTGAGTATATTATTTTGGATTGATACTGTACGGTTGTCCACAGGAATTCTTACACAGGTTATATGGAAAGAGAGGTCATTATTCTGGAAATCCTACAATGAATGGTCTACCAAGTGACTCGGTGATTGCAAACCAAGAAACCTAATAATAATGTTGTATTGCAATTACGTGGTCATACATTTTCTATATGTTATAAGCCCTCGAAAACAACAGCATGTGTACGAATTCTTGTTGCAAATAACCACCGATACTTTCCTTCCACCGTGCAAAAAAAAATCAGTATCATATCAAAATATAATCAATCATACAACAACACCTTATGTCAACTCAACCCCCTCAAATATTATTATGTTGTTCTGCAAAATCATACACGTGTTGTACGGTACTTTATAACCAAGATATTTACTACGATAGAAGGAAAATGTTGTTGTTGTTGTTGTTGTTGTTTTTTTTTTATTGTGGCTGTATATGTCTTTTTCAGGAAGATGCTGGCGTCGCTACATCAGCCATGGGATGCCAGAAAAGCCTTCCCCTGCCTGGACGAGCCGCACCTCAAGGCAACTTTTGACCTTCATGTTGCCCGTACTACCAACATGACAGCCCTCTCTAACATGCCACTCTCACACACCACACCACTGTAGGTACACACACACACACACACAAACTGACACATACATAGGCTATACACACACACACATAGGCTACACACACACACATACATATATACACTGACACATACACACACTGACACATACATAGGCTACACACACACACACACTGACACATACACACACTGACACATACACACACTGACACATACACACACTGACACACACACACACACACACACACACACACACACACACACACACACACACACACATACATACTATGCACACACACACACACACACACACACGGTGGAGGTCTATAGTACTGTATGTAGTTTGCATAGGACTGAGGGACGTATGCAAGAACAGTGATGGTTTTGACGATGGTGTGGTACTTGTACGATGACTCCATAGACACACTACACAGCCATAGTACCGTTACCACATTATCGTAAACACCACGGATAATCTTTCTTGCATACTGCCCTGAGTCGTGTTATTTATGAGAAGGTTGCTAATGTGATACAGCTCTGGGTGGTATTATTACTGTAAGGGCCCTGTGATTGTGTATGAGACTTGGTGGCTTCTGATTCCCTCTGTCTATGCCACGAAACAAGCTCCTTCCATAATTATAGGTGTGTGTGTTTCGTGGCAATATTTGAAGGACTCATTAACTTCCAATATTCTGACTACTGTACACTCGCAATCCAAAATTTGTATCCAGGTCTTGTTGAAGTTTCGAATCATTTGACATACTAGTGAACCAATTACACGCTTGTATCCTGTTTCATATTTACTTGAGTTCGCTTAATACTCGATCAAGCTATTTGAAGAAAGCCTGGATACATATTTTGGATTGCGAGTGTACATGACAGGGCCCATCAAACTATATAGCTACTCCTTTGAGGAAACTGTTCTTCGTTGCTCAGTTCGTAGTAATGTGCAGTTCGAGTTGAGTGACGATAAGCGTTTTCCTCGATGAAGTAGTTTTAATAATTCGACCCTGAGATTTTTATTGGTATAATTTGCAGGCCATGTTAACATATGCATTCAGGACTGACTGCTTGATTGACTGATTAATTGACTGATTGACTGATCAATTGACTGATTAATTGAATGATTGACTTACTGACTGACTGATAAATATTAGGCGCCGCAACAGCGAGGTCATATGGCGCTCGAGAAAGAAGGTGATTGAGAGGTGGGACAGTAAGCACAATAGGTAACAGACAAATAAAGGGGACAGTTGGAGAAGTGGAAGCCCCTATTTCTGACCGTTTACGACACACATTCAGGAACTATAGCTATTATATGCCATGACCTGAACAATCATCTCAACACACACTCAACCCCATCCCACACTCAACCCCTCCCCCATACACTCAACCCCATCCCACACACTCGACCCCATCCCACACATTCAACCTCATCCCACACACTCGACCCCATCCCACACACTCAGCCCCATCCCACACACTCAACCCCACCCCCACACACTCAACCCCATCCCACACACTCAACCCCAACCCCACACTCAACCCCAACTCCCACTTCTCTGATATTCTCTTTTCAATTTTAGCAGTGAAATAATAATCTTGCTTTTGTGCAGAGTGAATGAGTGAGTGGCTATTTTATTTTTCCAATTTTTTATATTCACTGTTGGAAATTCTCAACACAATCAAGACGTTCTTTTTCATTTTGCAGTCTCGTTATATAAATTTAGCAGTGAAATAATAATCTTGCTTTTGTGCAGAGTGAATGAGTTAGTGTTTATTATTATTATTATTATTATTATTATTATTATTATTATTATTACTATTATTATTGTTATTATTATTATTATTATTCAGTATTGGAGAGCCTGGGTGGGTCGTGGACACCTTCCAAAGGACTCCACTCATGTCCACCTACAACTTGATGCTTGTGGTGTCATCACTTCATCACGTCAACTTCACCACCGACACGGGACTGCCCATCAGGAGTGAGTTGCATGTGGGGCCATATGCAAGAACATTCGTGGTGTTGACGATGGTGTGGTACCGATACGATGACTCCATAGATAAACAACAGAGCCATCGTACCAGTACTACGCCATCGTATACACCATGAATGTTCTTGAATATGGCCCGTGGTGTTAAGGCGAGCTGAGTGAATTTCTATACTGGCATATTCACATGTTCTTTCAGTAGCCTACATGTGCCCCTCGGCGTTGTGGTTAATTGATAGGGAATGTGTGTGTTGATCCTGTGAATATACTAAGTGTTATCTCTATCCCGTCTTCAATATATCAGGTTAGGTTACATATTCTGTGTACTGTACATGCGCTGGTTGTGTAATATTTCACTGTAAAATCCGTAATTCTTCTTGAGGTGTCCAAACCAAATTGGGATTGTACTTTAAAGTAGTTCCATCTTGTCATTTACTTTCAAACTTTGCAAACTTTTCATACAGTCTTTTCTTACCCACTCTAATAACCTTCACATCTCTTGTTATAATCAGAAGGTTCATTTCTATGTAAAGTATTTGCAAACGAAATACAGTCATCTCTTACCCACTCTGTCTATAACATTCACATCTCTTTTTATAATCAGAAGGTTCATTTCTATGCTTTAAGGGGGAAGTTTTGTGTTGGTAAATCTGGGGCAACTGAATCCTCCAAACTATTCCATGCAACAGAGCACCATTATTTTTGCTCATCTGGTCGTGTCTCCTGGCATACTTTGGAGGAATCAAGGCACTCCAATGTACAAAAAAAGAATTACCCCTTTAAATGTTCGTGATTATTATTGCATCTTAATATACAACAAGTTCAATACCTCACAGACCTTTCGTCCTCTTGCAGTTTGGACACGAGGTGAAAAAATCAACCAGACGTCCTTCCTACAGAGGGTGACGTTAGGACTCTTAACCTTCTTGGAGGACTATACGGACTTGCCCTTTTCTCTGCCCAAGCTGGACATTGTGGCCGTCCCTGCTGACAGTGCTGTGGCCTTCGAGGGGTGGGGTCTCATTCAGTTTTATACGTAAGTCGAGGGAAGTGAGGAAGATATTGTATTGAAGGTATTGTGAGAATTTTTGGAATGATGGTACGAGTATAATTATTGAATGTCTTGTAACTCTGGATAAAATATAATCTTATTCTTTAATTAAGGAGATTTTTTTTTTATATTGGTGGTGAATTAAAAGGCCTCTGATTCCTCCAGACCATGCCATGAAACACATCCCCTATTAGTACCATTGAGGGTCTGTTCTGTTTTCTGGTACAGTTAAAGAGGAATCAGTAGCCTTCAAAATTAAGGGGTTGGAACACTTTTGATACATTAGAGCGCCTTGATTCTTCCAAAGTATGCCAGGAAACAGGGCTATATTAATCAAAATAATGGCATTCTGTTGCTTGAAATAGTTTGGAGGAATCAGTTGCTCCAGATTTACCAACACTGTCCACCTCCTTTAACCAACAAGTGAAGCTCCCCTTACTTTCCACTGACCTGAACCACAGTGACTGTAAGATAACCATGGATGCTGAAGACGACACCCAGTACCTACGTAGCTCCCTGACAATACTGACGGCACACGAGTTGGCCCATCAGTGGTTTGGTAATCTGGTCACGCCCCATTGGTGGTCTGAAGTGTGGCTTAGTGAAGGGTTCGCCACTTACTTTCATCATGTTGCCTCTATCAATGTAAGTCGTTGTGGTATTTCCTTATAAACGCTGAATTAATTAAGGGGATAATATACTTTTGGTACATTGGAGCGCCTTGATTCTTTCAAAGAAAGACGGGAAACAACACAAATTAATAAAACATAATAGTATCCTGTTGCTTGAAATAGTTTGTAGGATTCAGTTGCTTTAGATTTATGACCAAGAACACTATACTATATACCCCCTTAAGAACAGTGATAATACATATTGATTAGTTGTTAGATTTTTGAAACAGTAAAAAAAGGTTTGCATGTAATTGATCTCTTAAGGTCCCTGTGATAGTGTACGAGACCTGGTGGCTTCTGATTCCTCCTGACTATGCCTCGAAACAAGGTCATTCAGTATAGGTGGTGTTTTTTCACTGTTGTGTGGACCTCCGGCACACAGGGGTGCATTATCCCTTTGCATGCAGCAGTTTAAACTCCTTCCCCCTTTATGGTCCCTTCAGGACTGGTCTCATGGAAGGTGCAACCCCACTTGTAGCTCTTGTGGTACTGGCTGTAGAATCAAAGACCTTCCCCCCAATCTCCCTGGCGGTCGGAGGCCCCCAGACTCCCTGGTCCAGTAAGCTTCAATAGCCTTTGAAATTTTGATCTACCAGTTTATGATTAGAAACACAACCCCCCAGTCCTCAAAACTTTCTCCTGGAATGACACCTATTTACACACACACACACACACAAACACTATTTTTTTTTACAGTGTTGTTATGGTTTTCTCTAGGAATTGCCACTGGTGGAATGGGTGACAGAGGGACCCCAGACACTACTACACATGATTCTAAAGCAAGACAGTCACCCTAACACCCACCCACTGGAGATACCCATCACTCAAGCAGACAGCATGAGTGATGTATTTGATAGCATTGGATATCATAAAGGTAAGAGGGAAGGAAATATTACAGTGGTTCTCTGTAAAGGTAAGGGGGAAGGAAATATTACAGTGGTTCTCTGTAAAGGTAAGGGGGAAGGAAATATTACAGTGGTTCTCTGTAAAGGTAAAGGGGAAGGAAATATTACAGTGGTTCTCTGTATAGGTAAAGGGGGAAGGAAATATTACAGTGGTTCTCTGTAAAGGTAAAGGGGAAGGAAATATTACAGTGGTTCTCTGTAAAGGTAAAGGGGAAGGAAATATTACAGTGGTTCTCTGTAAAGGTAAAGGGGAAGGAAATATTACAGTGGTTCTCTGTAAAGGTAAGGGGGAAGGAAATATTACAGTGGTTCTCTGTAAAGGTAAGAGGGAAGGAAATATTACAGTGGTTCTCTGTAAAGGTAAGGGGGAAGGAAATATTACAGTGGTTCTCTGTAAAGGTAAGGGGGAAGGAAATATTACAGTGGTTCTCTGTAAAGGTAAAGGGGAAGGAAATGTATACAATGGTTTTCTTCATGTTGGAGATTTTATTGGCTTTGAGTGATTTAAAAGGGAATTATCACATTAAAATATCCTAAAGCAGAATTTATCGTAGTGAAATATTTCATCTTTTAATACATTATTTTTAAGAGGATATAGTACAGCGTTGGTGGTAAATCTGAAGCAATTGATTCCTCTAAAGTATTCCAAGCAACAGGCCACCATTTTTTTTTTTTTTTTGGTCCTGCTTTCTGGCATATTTTTGTGCTGAGTTTATATAGCGTGCTGAGTTTATATAGCGTGCTGAGTTTATATAGCGTGCTGAGTTTATATAGCGTGCTGAGTTTATATAGTGTGCTGAGTTTATATAGTGTGCTGAGTTTATATAGCGTGCTGAGTTTATATAGCGTGCTGAGTTTATATAGCGTGCTGAGTTTATATAGCGTGCTGAGTTTATATAGCGTGCTGAGTTTATATAGTGTGCTGAGTTTATATAGTGTGCTGAGTTTATATAGCGTGCTGAGTTTATATAGCGTGCTGAGTTTATATAGCGTGCTGAGTTTATATAGTGTGCTGAGTTTATATAGCGTGCTGAGTTTATATAGCGTGCTGAGTTTATATAGCGTGCTGAGTTTATATAGCGTGCTGAGTTTATATAGCGTGCTGAGTTTATATAGCGTGCTGACTTTATATTTTATAGTGCTGAATTTATATTTTACAGTGCTGACTTTATATTACATAGTGTTGACTTTATATTTTACAGTGCTGACTTTATATTTTACAGTGCTGACTTTATATTATATAGTGCTGATTTTATATTGTATAGTGCTGACTTTATATAGTGTGCTGACGTTTTATAGCGTGCTGACTTTATATGTGTGTGCTGACTTTAATCCTCTACCCCTGGCTAGGTGCTGCCATTATAAGAATGCTGAACCACGTGTTAACACCACACACCTTCAGGAATGGACTCAGACAATACCTCAAGGCTCAGTAAGTCATTCCTTTCCTTATTTTATGTATGTACAGCCACAATCAAATAACACCGACACTTTCCTTCCATCGTACAAATAAATCAGTATCATATCAAAATATAATCATACAACACCTTATGTCAACTCAACCCCCTCAATTATTATCATACATGTGTTGTTGTATATTAACAAGATATTTACTACGATTGAAGGAAAGTGTCGGCGGATATTTGTTTGTGGCTGTACAGTCAGGTGTGTTTCGAATACCTAGAGACAGTATATAAATGCACAATATGATTTCCGTTGGAATTACTTCGTTGGTGAGTTGGACTGTTCATAGCTGCAACCAAAGCTGTATATTTATTAGTGCTCGTGACTGTACACTCGCTGACCATAAAAGTATTCTTCAAATATTGCCATGAAACACTACCTATTATGGAAGGAGCTTGTTTCGTGGCATTGTCAGGAGGAATCAGAAGCCTCCAGGTCTCATTCACGATCACTGGGTCCCTTAAAGCCCGATATCTGAAGCAGGCGGTTTCTGGATGACAGCCCACCCAAACCATCACGAGGCCATACACATCTCAAACCAATGGAGGCTTTGAGTGAGCAGTCGTCCAGAAACCCCCTGCTTTCAGATCTCGGGCATCGACTCAGGTGAGCTACATTTTATGGTCAGCGAGTGTACAGTTTTCATTCCTTTTTTTAGTATTTTATTTTATCAATATATTTTTTTTATAATGCTGTCACTGCTTTCCATTCATATTTCATTCTCGCCTTTTTTTCATTCCTGATTTTAGTATTTTATTTTATTAATTTATTTTTTATAATGCTGTAACTGCTTTCCATTCATATTTCATTCTCGCCTTTTTTTCATTCCTTTTTTTAGTATTTTATTTTATTAATTTATTTTTTTATAATGCTGTAACTGCTTTCCATTCATATTTCCTTCTCGCCTTTTTATTCCTGCTGTCCCTCTTTGTAGTCAGTACGGTAGTGTGTCTCAGCGGGACCTGTGGCAATCCCTGACCGAGGCTGGACACAGAGATGGCACACTGTCCCCACACCTGGACCTTAGTACCATAATGAACACGTGGACTCGCAAGGCAGGATACCCAGTCATTAAAGTGGTCAAGATTCCCAGAAGTAACTCGGCCACAGTCTATCAGGTAAAAATAGTGAATGCTAGATTACTGTAAGGGAGATTCTTTAGTTTGTGAATAATTGGAAGGTCTCTGATTCCTCCACACTGTGCCACGAAACAGGTCCCCTATTAGTATACCATTGAGGGCGTCTGTTTTCTGGCATAGTTAGGAGGAATCAGTAGCCATCTAATTTTTCACCCCAATTTTCCAACACGACAGGCTCCTTAAGAGGATAGTATACTTTTCATACATTGGAGTGCCTTCATTCCTCCAAAATATGACAGGGAACAAGACCAGAATAACTAAAATAATGGTGTCCTGTTGCTTGGAATAGTTTGGAGGAATCAGTTGCTCCAGATTTACCAGGACTACTACCCACTTAAGCTAAATCCGTGTAATTTGAATATTATGTGATTTTTCAACAGTGTATGACTTAAAGAGGGATTCTTTGGAGAGTAGATTGGTGGGCTACTGATTCCTCCAAACTCTGGTACGAAACAGATCCCCCATTAAAGTAACATTAGGGTTGTCTGTTTCCTGGCATAGTTTGGAGAAATCACAGTGCACCAACAAGAGTATCTCCCCTTATGATAAATTAGTATCATATAAATATTACGTAAAATTTCAACAACTCACACACAAATATTTACAAAGACGTGAACCAAATCCCAACCCCCCCTCCCCTCAGGAAAGATTCACTGTGAACCTGCACAAAAAGTCCCATGACCTACACAATCACAAGTGGTGGATCCCACTCACCTTCACCTCTCAAGGGTCGCCTGACTTCAACAATACTCGGGTGTGGTTGTGGATGAGGGATACAGATAGCCACATGAGGGTCCATCCGCTACCCAAGAACCAGTGGGTCATCTTCAACGTGCAGCAGACAGGTTATTACAGGGTTAACTACGACCTGCACAACTGGAGACTACTCACCCAACAACTGCTAATCAACCACACCGTCATCCATGTAGCCAACAGGGCCCAGCTGCTGGATGATGCCCTACAACTTGCTCTGGCGGGTGAGAGTCGATAAGTTGATGCCTTGACTATTTGTTAATTTAAAGGGGTAATATACTTTTGGTACATTGGAGTGAACTGGACCAGATGAACAAAAATTATGGTGGTCTGTTTGTTTGTTGCTTGTAATAGTTTGGAAGAATTAGTTGCTCCAGATTTACCACCAACACTATACCTCCTCCTTAAGGGAAGATTCTTTTGTTGGTGAATTGGAAGACTTTTGATTCCTCCTATCTATGACACAAAACAGAAACCCTGAGTGGTACTAATAGGGGATTGGTTTCGTTGTATAGTTTGGAGGAATCAGAGTCCTTCCAATTCACCAACAAAAGAATCTCCCCTTAAGGACTCTGTGATCGTTTATGAGACATGGTGGCTTCTGATTCCTCCCGACTATGCCACGAAACAAGCTCCTTCAATATAGGCTGTGTTTCGTGGCAATGTTTGAAAGACTCGCTAACCTCCAATTTTCTCATGCACTAAACCACGGGGCCCTCAACATTAACACAAGCTACTTTCCCAACAGGTCAACTGGACTACAGGGTTGCTCTCGATATGACGTCCTACTTGGCTCGGGAGGAGGAGAGTCAACCCTGGAAATCTGGGACCAAGGGACTCGAACACATTGAAAGTCTGCTCAAGAGTACGCCGGCAGCTGGACCTTTAAAAGTGAGAAGTGATGCCATATCAGAAAATGTTTTAGTACAGTTGCCTGGTGAAGTTCTTTAAGGGGGTAATGTATATATACTTTTGGTACACTGGAGCGCCTTGATTCCTTCCAAAGTATGCCAGGAAACGGTACGAGATGAACAAAAATATTGGTCTCTTGTTGTTTTTTAATAGTTTGGAGGAATCACTTTGTTGTTTCAGATTTACCACTAATACTGTACCATCCCCTTTATAGGGTCTCTAATCCCCTTAATACTTACAGTAGAAAAAAATATCCATTTCATCAGAGTCATTATGTCAGTCATTTATTTACTTATTTATTTATTTATTTATTTTGATGTCATGTACAGTAGCGGTCAAAATTCCTGATGCAACACTTTCGAATGAAACTGCCCCGAAAATTATGCAAAACTCAAGCTGTTGGTCTCTGTAATATTATTGTTTCATCATTATTATTATGCTGGACTTTTGACCGTGACTGTACTGTACTGTACTGTATAATATTATGTCTCGTTTATAAATACTGTAGGCCTATACAATTATATCTCTTATATAAATACTGTATACTATTCTATCTCGTTTATAGATACTGAATTTTACTCTTTCTCATCGTTTATAAATACTGTATACAATTCTACTGTATCTCGATATATATGAATACTGTACACTCTTCTTTCTCGTTTCTAGAAGTACCTGTTGGCTCTGATGGTGCCCCTCCTCTCTAATCTCAGATTTGACACGCCTAAAGAAATCTCAGAGATCCAG
This sequence comes from Petrolisthes cinctipes, assembly GCA_033782935.1. Classification (NCBI taxonomy): domain Eukaryota; kingdom Metazoa; phylum Arthropoda; class Malacostraca; order Decapoda; family Porcellanidae; genus Petrolisthes; species Petrolisthes cinctipes. The sequence continues at coordinate 51,021 of JAWQEG010005840.1, read as the reverse complement.
ACCAAGCACTCCAAGGCCGTGAAGCTGGCGTGCAGACTGGGCCACAAAGACTGTATTCATCTGGCCATTAGTCTATACACTCAGTGGATGCAGAATAGAGAGAGTATCGAGTGAGTTGGAATTAAAATATTAAAGACCCCTGCATGTGATGTAGTCGGAAAATTGGAGGTTAGTGAGTCCTTCAAACATTGCCATAAAACACACACACCTACATTAATAAAGGAGCTTGTTTCGTGGCATTGTCAGGAGGAATCAGAAGCCACCAGGTCTCATACACGATCACAGCTAGGGTCCTTATGGGGTATTACACTTTTGGTACGTTGGAGAGTCTTGATTCCCCCAAAGTATGCAAGGAAACAGCACCTGGCTGACAAAAATAATGATGTCCTGTTGCTTGAAATAGTCTGGAGGAATCAGTTAATGACAATCGTATCTTTTTCTTTCGTGATGTCGATATGTGTAAAGGACTTGAGTATATGATTAAGGACCCTATGATCGTGTATGAAAAATGGAGGCTTCTGATTCCTCCTGACTAGGCTATACCACGAAACAATCTCCTTTCATATAGGTGTGTGTGTTTTGTGGCAATATTTGAAGGACTCTTTTATCTCCAATTTCCTAACTACATCACAGGGTCCCTTAAGGGAAGTAACCATTTGTGGGTAAATTGGAGTCAACGTGGCCCTCCAAACTATGCTGTAAAACTCATCTACTTTATAGTTTCCTACGGAGGGATTCTGTTTCCTGGCATGTTTTGGAGGAATCAGTAGCCCTCGACTTTACATTATAGGTTACTACTCCCCTTAACCTACCCTCGTGTTGTCAGAGGTGTGGCCCTGGAGCTGCGTGAGGTTGTATACTGTACAGCCATTGCTCACGGTGGGTCGGGCGAGTGGAACTTTGCCTGGAGTGAATATTTCCTTAGCAACGACAAGAAGTACAAACACCTGCTGCTCCGCGTCATGGGATGCGCCAGAGACATTGACCAGGAGGAGGAAGGGTGAGTAGTGGGGAGAGGTAACAGGCGAAAATTGGTAAAAAAAATAACATTGTTGGTATAAATCTTGTCTGGTGTTGCAGATTAAATGGGTAATAAAGTACATTTATAGTAGGTACAATACATTAGAGTGCCTTGATTCCTCATAAGTATGCCAGGAAACAGGACAAGGTTAACAAAAATAATGGTGGTCTGTTGTTGCTTGGAATAGTTTGGAGGAATGAATCCCTTGCTCCAGAATTACCACCAACACTGTACTGGACCCCTTAAGGGACCTTGTGATGTAGTCAGAAAATTGGAGGTAAATGAGTCCTTCATAATATTGCCACGAAACACCACCCCTGGCACCTATAGGGAAGGAGCTTGTTTCATGGAATTGTCAGGAGGAATCAGAAACCTCCAATTCCAATACACGATCACAGGGTTCTTAATGATTCCAATGGTGTTGTTGCAGTAGTGAATATATATATAGAGAGAGAGTTACTGGCCCTTCCTAGAAATAAGATACTAATAAGAGTGTTTTGTTGGTCCAGGACGTCTGTTGAAGCATCCGTGGGAGGGCAACTACGGGGCCAAGGTGTGGTGGAGGAACAGGAGGGACAACAAAAGGAAGGACTACAACAGGAAGGACAAGAAGAGGGACAGCAACAGGAGGGACAACAAAAGAAGGGACAACAACAGGAAGAACAACAGGAGGGACAAGAGAAGGGAAAACAGCAGCAGCGCTTGGCCTGGAACCTCCTAACAAAAGAGTGGGACAGAGTGGCCTCCATGTAAGCAGACACACAACAATATTTTCTCTCCTTTTGGTATATTGGAGTGCCTTGATTCCTCCAAAGTATGCCAGGAAACAGGATCAGATTTGCGAAAATAATGGTGTTCTGTTGCTTGGAATAGTTTGGAGGTATCATTTGCTCCAGTTTTATCAAAAGTGTATTATCCCCTTAATCCAACTCCCACATTTGTAGACGAAAAGCTTGTGGGAGTTTGTGATTAAGGGGAGATTCTCTTGTTGGTATATTGGAAGGCTACTGATTCCTCCTAACAATACCAAAAACAGACGCCCTTTTTAATGTACTTTAGAGAAATTATGGCACTCTATTGTGCCAAAAGTGTATTACCTCCTTAATATACGTCACTAATATTCTGTTGTATATCATATGACGACACCTTATGTATACACGTCACAAATAATGTGTTGTATACCAGATGATGACACCTTATGTATAAACACATCTCTAATAATGTGTGTTATTTATACACGTCACTTATATCTGTGTTATGGGGCTGACAGGCTAGGTGAGGATGAGGAAGCAGTGGAGATGTTGGTAATGTCAGCAACGGAGTCCTTCAGTACATATCAGGAAGTCGACGAGGTAATAATGATATGTGTTTCACTGTCTCGTATTATTAGTTACTGTTTAGATGCTGAAGGGGATATTCTCTTGTTGGTGAATTGGAAGGACTGTGATTCCTCCAAACTATGCCAAGAATCAGATCCCCTATTAGAACCATTGAGGGTGTCTGTTTTCTGGCATAGTTGGGAGGAATCAGTAGCCTTCCAATTTACCAACAAGAGACTCTCCCTTTAATTTAATTGTATGTTGTAGGATCTTCTTGTGTTTGTACAGTACACGTGGTGACTGATATGCCAAAGCTTCCAGGTGTTATGCTAGTGGATGGATCACGTTTTTGTAGCCAGTGAGTTGCAGGGTGAATGTTGGCTGTTAACTGTTGTGCTCTTGGCCTTGACAGATAAACTCTTACTAGGTCGACAATATCGTGTACAGTATATCTTGCCCTTCTCTCTCTCTCTCTCTCTCTCTCTCTCTCTCTCTCTCTCTCTCTCTCTCTCTCTCTCTCTCTCTCTCTCTCTCTCTCTCTCTCTCTCTCTCTCTCTCTCTCTCTCTCTCTCTCTCTCTCTCTCTCTCTCTCTTACAGGGTGTTCCAGGCCTAGGGCGGTCTTTTTTCATCCTCAATTGAATCTTTCTCCCCCCCCCCTCTCTCTCTTTCTAAACAGGATAAATTGGGGTCTTGCAACACTACCTACTCCCTTTCCTCAATTCTTTATATCAGCACGCTAAATTCTTCATCCCCTAAAAAAATATAATAATAATAATAAATAAGTAAAAAGAAAACAAAATCCTCACCCCTTCCATCCCTTCCTACCTACCTACAGCTGGTTAAGTTTCTTGAGGCCCACCGTGACGTGCCTGGGGTGGTGAAGGGGTCAGAGTTGGCCCTGCACCGAGCCACACAAACCCTGGACTGGAGGGAGAGGTACTACGGTGTGGTGAGGGAGTGGCTACAAGAACGAGGCTACTGATAACATTATGCCACAAAGTAACAATTATACCGAGGGAGGACAACAAGTAAACCTAGGGAGAACAACAAGTATACTGAGGGAGGACAAGAAGACAACAACAAGTATACCGAGGGAGAACAAGTAAACCAATTAAGGGAGGACACTAAAATTTTAATGGATCTCCCGAAATTATGAAAATTGTATGGATTCTACTGAAATTCCATAATTTCTCCCGAAAATCTACCGAAATTCCATTGCTGTGACCGTATAAAATCCATAAACCCAAACCTAATGTTTTTTATTTTTTTGTGTGGAATGCTTCATACAAAAAGGCTGATTTCAAATAGAAAATGCTGCCACAGCTTTAACATCACAAAGGACACAAAGAAAAGAATGAGAAGTGATATGTATGTACGTGTAAAAAAGGCAAGTGATGACTGAATCATTAATGACCATACGAGCTCAGAGAATGATGCATGAGAACTAATATTGTTTTTGTATGCTATTTGTAGCCAGTATTGTAATTTTTTAATGCCTATTTATTACTGTCATATGTTAATTGAATATGTTTTTTCAATATAAACTTTGTGTAGCCTATATTCTAATGCCTGTTTGTTACTATAAGTTGAGTGTGTATTTTTCAATAAAAAAATTGTGTTTTAATCAAATTCATCTTAATTTAACCCACGAATTATTATAAGTTCCATAAAATGAAAGAAAATCAATATAATTCCTTGATAAGAGAATCTACCGAAATTCCACTAGTGTCTACTGAAATTTTGGGCCAGAATCTCACGAAATTTCACTAGTACCATCTGGCAACACTTCATCTGGCATGACTGGCAACACTGAGTCCGAGTCTACAATAACAATAACACGTTACAATTTTTAAGAAGTATATATGTATGTATTTATGTGTTAATTTATTTATATGTGTTTATAAATAGTGTTTTTTATGACGTAAATGTAATGTTTATTATTTATATTAGTCTTAAATAACTTAAAAATACGAAACCTTTTTATTATTTTGCCAAAATTTTGTTTAATTATTTTGGTATATTTATATTTATTTATGTGTTTATAATGTATTCTAATGTTTATAAATATAGTGAGTAAAAGTAGAGAAGTAGTTCATTCACTATATTATATATTTGGTAAATATTGAATTGCCGTTATTGTGTACGGTTTTTCTACCTTCATTACCCACTTATGTAGACCATTGTATGACTGTTTTCTTCTAACTTATGGCATTTCCTCCGCAAGTTTCCAAGATAGGGCATTTTGAAATTAGCCTGACCTTAACTAACCTTACCTAACCTAACCTAACTTAGACCGCATCAGACTACCGGGACCTAACCTGGGTAAACTACCGGGAACTAACCGTGGTAAAGTACAGGATATGACCGGGGCAAAATATGACAAATTTACTGAAGTACTCTTCTCACTATATTGTATATTTTAGTATCATTACCCACTATTTTGGACCATTCTAACACACTTTTCATCTATGGTGTTTCTCTCGGAGATGCTCCGTTTTACAAACATAATTTGGAAATTAGTATGACCTGACCTAACCTAACCTAAACCACAGCAGACTACCGGGACCTAACCTGGTCAAACGACTGGGATATAACCTGTGTAAACTATCATAAAGTGACCGAGGCAAATTCCCGGGACCTATCCAGATGTGGTAACACTGCGCTGCCCTAACCAAGAACACAGTACTTCTGTAGTAATACCTTCTTTTCATTTGTTGAGAAGAGTATCTTTTGTCTTTTAGCATTTTATGTTGGTGTATCTTTATGCCTTTTTATATATAGATCATTTTTTTTTTTTCTTGTAGCCGAATTAGAACCTCTAAATTTTGTACATGTTCTTCAAAATTTCTACCATGTATTATTACATTGTCAAGGTATACAAAAGCTGAGTTACCAATCAACCCTACTAAAATAGAATTCACAATCCTTTGAAAACAAGCAGGGGCAGTCTTAAGGCCGAAGGGTAGAACCGTGAACTCCCAATGACTCTCAGGGGATGTGAAAGCTGTTTTTTCCTTACTATCCTCATCTTAAGGTATCTGATGATATACTTAGTATATATCAAGGCAAGAAAATATCTTACTCTGACCTAACTGTTGCAAGATAGTCTGTATATTAGGAAGGGGGTATATGTCATCTTTTAGTTTTGCATTGAGTGCACAGAAATCCAAACATAGGCGAATTCTGCCATCTTTCTTGGGTACAGAAATTAAGGGTACATTATGAGGGGACTTAGAGGGACAAATAGTACCTTGAGACTGTAATTGTCTGGATTTTAGTATGATAACGTACTGGAATGGAGTAAGGCTTGCGCCAGACTGCTTCAACGTACATATGTAATAAGGGGTTACACTTAAAGGGTCAGTTTGGGTTGGAAAAACTCTAGGGTATTTAAAAATTAATTGCTTAAGCACAGCATTTTCTAGGGGAATTGGGAAACTTCTTATCTGTCAATTCGTACAACTTCTCTTGTGGTGGTGCTATTCTTGCTTCGGTTAAGCCAGCTACAACTATTCCATCCTTAATAAAAGGGTGAGTAGTGCAAGGGTATACTTCTCCCAAGGTTCCTCCTTCCTATATTTCTATCCCTTCAGATTCAACATTTAAGTATTGTATGGGTGGCGATGTAATTTTACTATTCCTGAACAAAGTACTGTAGCTTGTTTATTTCCCTGATTTGGTTCGATCTTGCCTCGTCTGCCTCGATCAGTGGGGTGACTAAATTGACATACCCTATGGAATTTGGAATTACTTGTATTGATTCCACGGCAGTGGCTTTTAATTATATATCCTCTACTAATATTTTACCGTCCTTCTCCCAATCTGGTTTTCTTTCGACTAACCCATTATCCTTAATTCTTATAATGGTAACTCGGTTGTCTGTCTTCGGGTGCAAGGATACTATCTCATCATTCACCTTGACTTGTTCTAAATTTTCTCCGGCTTCTTGTTTTGTCTCTATACTTATTTTATTTTTGCTTAGGTAGTCCCTACCCAGAACCATGGGGTAGGCAGTTTTACTGTATCAACTACTACTGCTTCCAAACAATTCTGGCTAGATCCTGCCTTCTAAGTCAATTCTATCTTACCTAAATTCGACACATGTTCCTGATTTACCGCATATATTTGAGCTGTCTCTTTACTTATTTGCAAATTCCTTTCTACTAGACTTACACCGGCTCCAGTATCAAGCATTGCTATTATACTATCATATTCTCTGTTCTTCTGTTTTACCTGTACCTCTATTGCTGTCATACCAACATCTTCTCCTACCGGATATATTTCATAATTATTTTCCTTCACTTCCATGCAGTTTACTTGTTCTAATGTCTCGTCATCGTTTCTCTGTTTGTCTACTGCTGAGAATTTGGCGTTTTGTTTGTTTTGTTTTTGTTTTTTTTTGTTCCTTGAGAAGGTAATAGCAATCGTTAATGTTATGATTATCTCTCCCACAGTGACGATGATTCCTTCCATATCCTTTATACTGATTTTGGTAACCATATTATCCGTATCTTTGCCATTGCCGTGGTCTCTGTCCTTGCCATTTAGGATAATTATTACCCCATTTGCTATAAGAGTGGAATTTCTGAGGGTTACCTTGTCTATCTTTTTGGTAGCAGTCCTTAGCCATATGTCCAGGTTTCCTACAAATGTAACATGCCCTACGGCTTAGATGATTTACCACCTATAACGTATTTCCCTAATAAATTAATGGGAGATTCTCTTGTTGGTAATTCTGGAGCAACTGATACCTCCAAACTGTTTTTAAGTAACAGGTCACCATTATTTTTGTTAATCTGGTCTGGTTTCCTGACATACAGTAGTTTGGAGGCATTACCACTAACACTGTACGCTTGACCACAGGAGTTCTTACACAGGCTATATGGAAAGAGAGGTCATTATTGTGGAAGTAGTGCAATGCATAGTGTACCAAGTGACTCTGTGATTGCTAAACAACAAACCTAATAATAATAATGTTGTATTGCAGTTACATTGTCTTACATATTCTATATATTGCAAACCCTCAAACAACAGTGTGTATGAATTTTTGTGGTCAATACAGTAGTACCTTCCCTAATAATAGTAACCTAAAAATAAGTGTTATATTGTAGTTACATTGTCTTAAATTTTCTATATATTATAAACTCTCAAAAACTAGTGTATGTATGAATTTTTGTGGCCAATAGTACCTTCCTGTTAAATTAATTTAAGGGTAAGGTACTATTGTTGGTGAATTGGAAGGTGTCTGATTCCTCCAAAGTATGCCATGAAACAGATTCTCAGCAAAGTCCTCTGTTTCCTGGGATATTTTGGAGGAATCAGTAGCCCACCAGTTTACTCAAAAGAATATCCTCTTATATTAAGCTTTTCCTGTTAATTTCTCTCCTGTGTGAATATTCATGCTACTTTTTAATATTTTTTCAGGGCACGTATTTTCTCAGTCTTCCTTACATCCTCCTCCAATCTAAGGTTAAATATGCCTGGCACAGATTCATCATTGTCCTTTACACCTCATAAAATGGGGGTTGGAAGGAGGAAAAATCTACCCTTGTGATACCTGATTTAGTTACTGCAGGTACCATGATGTTTGACCTGTACAGAGTCAACATACAAAAACATACGGTACATTCTCTTCAAGACTACTGTCTGTCTGAGGTGAGCTAATATTTTGTTTTTGTTGTTGTTGGTTAGCAGAAACTACGAATTTACAGTCATTAACCTGTGTCATGAATGATATAATTACCTCAGAGTACATTAACTTTCCTTTATTCATCATTAGTAGTATATGAATACCTTATAAAGTATTTCCTAAAGTGGTTAGAGGAGCATCCATAGCTATCCTGGGCTCACAATGAGTTGGGTTAACGCTCAGCTACAGACGTATGGCATAGTCAGGAGGAATCGGAAGCCTCTTATTTTTACCTGACCAGGGTCCTTAATGCATAAACCTGTAAATATTAGTGGGGGTTTTCTTGACTCAAATGTATCTTTCTCCCTCCAGGTGATTTGGCTGAAGGGTCAATCATAACCAGTAGAGTACCTTTCCTTTGTCCATCTTCAAGAGACATGGAAGATAGAAAAAAGACCAGACTGTGAAAGCTGATGGATGTATTGTATATGTTCAAGTGTGATTGGTGAGCCTGGACATCAAAGTGAAGAGGATGATGACACTGCTCTGTACTCTACTGCATGGAAAGTGGTGATGTATGTCCTTATAAAGTCTTGTATTAGTATCTGTAAATAAGAGATGTTCAAGCAATACTCTGTAGATTAAGAGGAAAGTTTTGTGTTGGTAATTCTGGAGCAATTTAATCCTCCAAACTATTCCAAGCAACAGAACCCCATTATTTTTGCTCTTATGGTCCTGTTTCCTGGCATACTTTGGAGGAATCAAGGCACTCTAATGTACCAAAAAAGAATTACCACCTTAAATGCAACCTGGTCAAGTATGGTGCTATTGCTGGAAAAGTGTAAAGCAGAGTGTTGGTAATGCATGAGACGTAGAATGGAAGTCTAACCATTAAATAATACCATAATAACTGTACTGTTAGCCACAAGAATGCATACTCGCTGCTTTTGAAGGTTTAGAAAATGAAAGACTACAAAACAACAATGTTCACTTCGTAGACCATTCATTGCAGGACTTCCAGAATAAAGATTTTTTCTATGTAGGTAAAAAATTCCTGTGGCCAACTTTACAAAATGTAAAAATAAAAAGTCAATAGAGCATGACTGGTGATAATGATTGCCACTGCTCATGATGGCCTGTGATTGTGTAAGAGAATTTGTGGCTTCTGACTATGTCATGAAACAAGCTCCTTCCATATAGGTGTGTGTGTTTCATGGCATTATCTGACAAATTAAACGGGTCCCTTAATTATTGTATGACTCGGTAAACCTGTTGATTGGTAATGAATCTGTTCCATTTCCAAGTAACAAGTTTGTATCAATATCCAATACTAATAATGGTAGTGGTTTGGTCCAACACTAAGTTCACTAGTAATGGATTTGTTGCCCTGCTTTCCACTATACAGTATTCTTAGTGATATTAGCCAGGTGTTCAGTTTAACACGAATGTAAAAGGTTACACTTAGATTCCATTAGTGTCTATCTTGACCATGCTGTATTTAGGGTTGTGGCATGGAAAAAAACAATCTAGCATGAGCCTTGTGATTATGTAACCCTTGAAATGCAGAGATGACAGACACCTCTCGTATAGTAAATTTATATGTTGTTAGAACAAACTGGTTCAGGATCCAACTTTATCTGGTAATATTAGCATTAAAGTAAATGGAATGAATGTGAACTTATGCTGCTGACTAACTTATGCTTAACACTATGTAACTGCAATACAGCATTATTATTATGTTTGTTGTTTTGTAATAAAACAATATGTAACTGCAATACAACATTATTATTATTAGGTTTATTGTTTTGTAATAAAACACTATGTAACTGCAATACAACATTATTACTATTAGGTTTGTTGTTTTGGTAATCACTGAGTCACTTGGTACACACACACATTCATTGCCGTACTTCGACAATAATGAATGACCTCTCTTTCCATAAAACTATGTAAATGCAATACAACATTATTATTAGGTTTGTTGTTTTGCTAATCACTGAGTCACTTGGTACAGTACACACACACATTCATTGCAGTACTTCCACAATAATGAATGACCTCTTTTTCTTTCCATATAAGCCTGTGTAAGTGTAAGTAAGAATTCCTGTGGCCAACGGTATTATAAATTGAATTCTTTAATTTATTTATTTTTTAGTGAAAGTGCATGTTTCTCTGAGTAAGTGGACTACATCACACACAGGGTCCCTTAAGAGGGAAATTTTGCGTTGGTGGTAAATCTGGAGCAACCGATTCCTCCTAACACACACACACACACACGTGTGCACGCAATCTCTCTCTCTCTCGGACACAAAAAACAGTCTTTTCACTCTATCTTGTTCCTTTATGTTTTGAGTTGTTGGAGGAGCTTGATGCTCAGAAAGTAGTGGAGTTTCATGTTCAAATTTAGCTTTATTATTGTTTTTCATTGAATAGTGATATCCTTGGTTTAATGAATTTGGTGAGTAAACTATGCAGTGATCATCATTGTTATTATTATTATTAAATGACTTATGGGTGAATTATTTAATTAATTTGGTGAGTAAACTGTGCAGTGATCATTATGGGTGAACTACATTTCAAAAGAACAACCATATGCTGCTAAATATTGTTCCGTTAACTTTACCATGTCTTTTAAACTATTGGGGACCCTTTCTTTCAAAAACAACCTGACATCTATCTTGTAGTACAGTGGCGAACCAAAGTTTCGTTACCCCCTTGGCTGACAGGAAGGAGAAGACAGTGTTAAAGATATGCTGAACAATCGGACAAACTGGTGTATCGAGTTGGTAACGAAACAGTGAGGTTCATTTTCACAAACCGGAAGTCATGGAAAATGAAGCTCACCCTGTCTCGTTACCAACCCCATACACCAGTTTGTCCGATCATTCAGCATATGTTTAACACTATCTTCACTTTCCTGTCAGCCAAGGGGGTAACGAAACTTTGGTTCGCCACTGTACAGTAATTGTAAAGTAATAATTCATTTGTATTTTGTACCATCCATGAATTAATTAGGTTGTATTTTGTTACAGAGTTGTTGTGAAGTGCAGTTGTACAAGAGACTTAACAACCTTCATTGTTTATCCTTCCATCAACACCACCACCACAAGCATCACTAGTAACTGTGAGTGTTTTATGAAGTTACTGTGTGTGTGTGTGTATTTGTCACACACACACAGTATTATAATAACACTAAGGGGATAATACACTTTTGGTACATTGGAGTGCCTCAATACCTCCAAAGTATGTCAGGAAATAGCATGAACAGATTGACAATGTGTTCTGTTGTTACTTAGAATAGTTTGGAGGAATCAATTGCTCCACCAACACTAAGTTTTGTGTTGGTAAATCTGGAGCAACAGAACACCATTACTTTTGCTATTCTGTTTCCTGACATACTTCGGAGGAATCAAGGCACTCCAATGTAACAAAAAAGAATTACCACCTTAAGTTATATTTGAACCCTTATAGATATAAAATTATCACTGATGTTATTATAATACTTGTCTATCAGTGTGTGAGTGATATCTCTCTCTAACATCAATAATTTTTACTTGAACCCTACACCCTTTCAGGTATAAATTAAGTACTACATTCACCTGGTGGGATGGTATGTTACTAATATAGAGGTGTTATAATAAAGTATTACAATTAATATGTTTATTTTTCCTATTATTACACTACAGTATATTAGTGTTCTCTCGTGTCCTCCTCTTCTCCTCTCACTACACACCTGCAAAGTAAACAAATTAATTAGTGTTAAGGTGGTACTGTATATATATAGTACAATTTTGTTGGTAAATCTGGAGCAAGTTATTTCTCCAAACTATTCCAGGCAGCAGGGCACTTATTATATTTATTCATTGGTCCTGTTTCCTGACATACTTTGGAGGAATCAAGAAACTCCAGTATATGAAAGGTGTATGTTTCTAAATCCAAGCTACATACATACAAACTTTATAGTATATAAATCATACTGGGCAATTAGGTTGATCTGAAGGGGAGATGCTATTGTTGGTAAATTGGAAGGCTACCGATTCCTCCTAACTCTACCAGAAAACATACACTCTCAGTGGAACTAATAAGGGATCTGTTTGGTGGAATCACAGACCTTCCAACAAAAGAATTTCCCCTTAACACAAAGTGAGCCATATAGAAAGTGATTTGTACAGTCAGATGCAAATAAACACAAGCACAGTGGTGGTAATAGAACTGTGTGTCAAGTCTACATTAAGAGGACAGTACAGAGTTGGTGGTAAATCTGGAGCAAATGATTCCTCCAAAACTATTCCAAGGAATAATGGGACAATTATTTTTGTTCATATGGTCCTGTTTCCTGACATACTTTAGAGGAATCAATGTACCAAAAGTGTATGAACATTTTAAAAACAAACAAGAAGAAGTACTTAAAAGAGAAGTATACTTTTGGTACATTAGAGTACCTTGATTCCTCCAAAGTATATACTTGGAAAAGTTTGGAGGAATCAGATAATTCAGATTTACCACCAACACTGTACTGTACAATTTAAACTCTTGGATGACTGTACCAAACACACACACAGATAAAACAACTGGTGGTATGCAACAATATCCTTGGAGTTGATAATGGTGTGGTACCGGTATGACGGCTCTACTGTTTTTCTATGGAGCCATTGTACCAATACCACACCATGAATGTTGTTGAATATGATCCAATGTAACTCTATAAATACTCACAGTAACTTATAGTGATGTGTTGTTGTTGTTGTAGATGGAAGGAAGGATGAATATCAAACAACTCTGTAACAAAATACAAGCTATTAGATTTATGGATGGTACAAAATACAAATGAATTAATTAATGGATGGTACAAAATGCAAGCTAATTAATTTGGATAGTAAAAGAAAAAACGAGAAAAGATTTGCGAAACGGAATACTGTATAATATATCTATTGTGAATGAAATGTTTTTGGGGCAGAGCTGAGTGAGGGCCTGAAAGTATTCCCATCACAAATACTATTACAGAACAAATATAAAACTTGTCTATTACAATTATTATGAGGCAATGATGTATTCCCATAACAAATAATATTACACAACAAATATAAAACTTGACTATTACAATTATTATGAGGCAATGCTGTCTAAACCCTGACTGTAAAACCTACAATGCTTTATACTTGGAGGGGGACAGATAAAGAACTAAAGACTAAGTAAGTGTTTGAAAGTATTCCCATAACAAATACTATTACAGAACAAATATAAAACTTGTCTATTACAATTATTATGAGGCCATGCTGTCTAAACAGGAATAAATATTTGTATCCATCACCACTTCATTTTACACTCATAGAAGGATAATACACAAATATGTTCCCTAGCTTGTGATATACATTACCATACACACTAAAGTGATTTACTGAACTTGTGTTAAAAGGATAGTGTGTGTGTTTCTAAGCTTGTGTTATACGTTACCATACACACTTAACTACATGATTTACTCACCCTGTTTTAAATTAAAAGGATATATATGTGCTAAATTTAATAATATTATATCAAGGGAATACTTTAGAATAAAATACAAGTTAATTAATTTGGTTGGTAATAAAAAATGAAGAGAATTATGAAAAACCCACTCACCAAGAGTAAGTCAACAAGTAAGGCAGTGAGTCAACCATCTAGCCAGCGAGCCAGCCGCAATAAACCAATGTGGGACAATTCCTGCAAAAATAGAACTATATATAGGCGGTTTCTGGACGACAGTCCACCCAAACCATCACGAGGCTACAGGAACTAGTTTCTGCAGATTTACCAACACTACTAATTAAACCCCCTTAAAGATACCAATCCCTAGGCACTTAATTCTTTCAACGTTAAGAATGGCAACAATGTTTAAAACAAAGCCAAATTGACATTCTAACAATAAATAACATTCAGACTACCTATCTTCACTACAATATTGAAAATAGTTTTTAAATGAGATCTATCAACAATAGTTACAGTACATCTTACGGAAATCTATAGGGAGAGCTAATGAATCCTCCAAACTATCACAGCATGGTAGTCACCATAATATTTTGTTATTAAATTGAGTATATTTGAAAATTACTCAATTTGATAATTTCCAATAATCCTGTAATTTGTCGATTCCCGAAAATCACTTAATTTGCTTGTAGTGAAACCAACCCTTTACTCTGGCCTCTACCCTTATAATCCTTTACCCAAACTCCGCCTTCACACTACTGCCAGCCCCTTTATAAGCCTAGCCATCCCTGACCCGTTCTGCAGTCTTGGCTTCCACACCACAAGCCTATCCCATGTGAGTCTTCCCATATCCTCCCTGTAGTGAATCCAGTCTTCCGCACGCTGTCCTCTCTCTTTCTCCCTATCCTTGCATTACACCCATTCACACATACTTCCCAACTATTCCTATGTACATACCTGTATATATATATTGTAGCAAGCCGAGCACACACACGCATCTCGTTCGGCATCTGGCGGCTCCACCTGGGCACACCACCTGCATGCGCACCTTGCGTGGTGCGGCCAGAGGCCTTATAAGTGGCCGCTCGGCCGCACAGCGTCCACTTTGCCTCCAGTCCAGACCAGGTCAGTAAGCCGCTCTCTCCAGCTGCCTGCCTGCTGCGTTCCTGCTATGCTTCACTCACCACTACAGCAACTCGCCTGCGGCACAGCTCCCCTGCAAGACCTACCTCATGTGTGCTCGCCCCACTACCACGTGCTTCTCTTCTCTTACTGGTCTGGTCCTGGAGTGATTTCCTAGCTGTATTACACCTGTGTACTACCAATAAATTACTGTACTGTTACCCTGTGAGTTTGAGCACCCCATGCAACTAGTAATTTCATTTAATAAACCTTGTATAATCCTGGCTGGTGTTTAGAAAATTACCTCATGCTAATTCTCGAAAATCACCTAATTCTCTAATTTTCAAATATCACATAATTCTCTGACTCACAAAAATCACTTAATTAGCTGATTTTCAAGTATCTTTAAATTTGTTAATTAAAACAATTGTTAAATATATTTTTGTTAACAAAATTTATATAAAAAACTGTTAGGCCGTTGTCGCACCATGCGGCTCTGCCGCTGCAGCCTCGCCGTAGTCGCAAATCCTGTACTGTATAACGGCTAAGAAGCCCTTGCGTTACTACCTGGGGTGAACAGACTCTAGTATACACTACAGTAACACTTTATTGGTAAGTACAGAGGATTATGCACAAGTAGCCGTAGAATGCCTGACTGCCGAGAGCTGGAGAGCTGGTATGCACGCGTGTGATCAAGACGGGAACACGGTGGGAAAGGCTTGGTGCAGGTAGCGGCAGGTACGGCAGCATGTGTTTCTTCTACTGGAGCTAATGCGAGAGTGGCTGACCGCTGGCCCAATTTATCCAGTTGCCGCGCGGCAGGGAGCGGCCGCGTCTTCACGTGACATCGGATGTTCTAGGAGGCTGGGAGTGGCTGCGTCATCACGTGATGTCGGATGTTCTTGACGGTGACAAAGGAGCGGCTAGGCGCTACTATGGCGGTTGACAAAGGAGCAGGCCAGTATGGCGCTGCTACAGTACCTCCCCTCCTCCATGAAGTGTTTAGGAAAGAAGGGAGGACATAATATATACAAAATAAATAAATAGGTGTAGTACAGAAGTGTACGGGTACTGTGTGGAGTGTAGGGGGAGGAATGATGCAAGTGTGTGTAGCTGGAAGCGTGTGGAGTAGGTGTGTGTCTGCGTTGGGCAACATGGATACATATTTGCTGGGACGCCTTATGGTGCGCCCAGAACAAGATGTGAATCCCTCAGGGACCATAGCAGGCTCGTCGTCCCGTCGCTGTTCCTGCGGAGAGGGTGGTTTGGCATGGCGTGGTAGTGGTGTGCAGTCAGGGCTAATGGGACTAGGAGGCGTGGTTGGTAATGGCTGTGACAGGTAGTGGGTCCTGAGGGAGACTAGAGGGGATTAAAGGTGTCACAAGAGAATCGGGGGCAGGGTTGGCGTGGGGTCAGATGAGGTGTGTTGGTTGGGATGTAGGTGGCTGGGTGGGGGAGGTGGAAGAGGGATTGGTAGGGGTGGGGTAGGAAAAGTGGAGCAGGAACGGGGAGGGGTGTAGGAGAGCGGAAAGGAGGCGGAGGTATCGATGGGGAACTATGGGTGGATAGGAGTGAGCGTTGGGGTGAGGCAGGATGGGGTAGGGGCAAGGCGGGGAGTGGATGGGAATGAGGTGGTGAGTGTGGGTGATGATGGGTTAAGGTAAGTAGAGGCGGGGTAGGGGAAGGTGAGTGAGGGAGTGGTGGGGCAAGAGGTTGGGGTGGTGGTGGGGGATTGGGTAGGTGAGATGAAGTGGATGGTGTAGGCTGTGTGTGTCTGTGGCGCAGGTGGCGTGGGGAGTATTGGTGTAGGCTGTGTGTGTGTGTGGGCAAAGCATGACAGAGTGTTGAGGTTGTGGGGTGGGTAGAAGTGGTGGACGGTAGTGAGAGGCTGATGTGGTTGGGTAAGTAGGAGTGTCGAGGATGGGTGGTGCAGGACGCAAGGATGCGTGTGTGGTTGGAGGTGAGTGTGGAGGTGTGGTGTCAGTGTGTGTGGTGATGTAGGCTGGCTTTACCCGTTCCCGCTACCTGGATTGTAACGGTAGCGTCCGTCCTGGAGATAACGAGGTATGGGCCGGTATAGGGTTCTTGCAGTGGTGTTCTGTGGGCATCCGTGCTGAGGAAGAGTTGTGTGGCGGTGTGTAGGCCAATGGGTATGTAGGTCGGTCTGGCGGTGTTGTTGCGAGCAGGAGTAGGGCGGGCGCTTGAGATGGCTGTTTTCAGAGCTGGGAAGAACGAGAGGTTGGAGGTGTGACTTGACTGGGTAGGTGTAGGTCTCCTCCAAACACGAGTTCTGCCGGGAAGTGGTGTAGGTCTTCCTTCACGGTGGCAGGGATGGTCAGGAGGATGAGTGGTAGGACGTCAGACCACTGATCAGGCTGCAGCGCCTGGAAGGTATCTTTTAGCCTCCTGTGCAGTCGTTCCACCATGCCACTGCTGCTTTGGTGGTATGCCGTAGTTCGTTGCCTCCTGGTACCGAGTAGTGTCAGCATCTCCTGCCACGCCTTGGACTCAAACTGAGTCCCCTGGTCTGTCACGATCACGGCAGAAGGTCCGAAGTTGGCAAACCAGTTAGTGAGGAAGTGGCGAGCTGTCCCTTCGGTGGTGATGTCAGACATAGGAGTGGCGGTACACCAGCGTGTCGTTCTGTCCACACAGGTGAGGAGGTAACGTGAGCCGCATGAAGGTGGGAGAGGTAAACAATGTCGACATGTACAGTCGCGGCACATAATCCTTGTGCCAGACTTCCCCTTACACCCTGATCAAGGACTATGTGCCACGACTGTACCGTGTGGAAACTGCTGGTGGGTATGGGAAACTCGTGTAGTGGTCCCACTTTCGCCCTCTGACACGGTACGCAGGAGGTGACCCACTCCTTAATTAGTTTCATCATCCCCGGCCAGACTGCATGGCGGCTGATGAGACAGAGGGTACCTGCAACACCTGGGTGGTTAAGGGAGTGAAAATGATTAAATACGTTCTCTCTGAAAGGGGTGGGATTGTATGGTCGAGGCGTGCCGCATGAAGTGTCGCACCACAACATCGTGATACCGTCAGGAGCAGGAATGTACTCCAGCCGGAGGACCGTGTGGAGGTTGTTGAGGCGTCAGTTGCTTGGGCTGCCGTGATGGCTGGGAAGTCCAGTAAGGGCATCTGCTGGATTGTGGAAACATTAGGTGTAAGAGGGGGTGCCCTAGACAGGGCATCAGCAACTGCATTATCCTCGCCTATTACGTGGCGGATGTCGGTGGTGAATTCGGAGACAAATGCCAGGTGTCGTGTTACCCTCAGGGCTGTTGCATCGCGGTTGCGAGTGGTTTGTGGTCGGTGCAGATGTGGAAGCTCCTACCTTCCAGGAAGTGACGGAAGTGCTTGACAGCGTCATAGATGGCCACCAGTTCCCCGTCAAACATGTTTTATTTGCGCTGTGATGGCTCCAGGCGCTTACTGAAGAAGGCGATGGGCTTCAGTATACCATCCACTTCCTGGTGCAGGACAGCTCCTTTCGCATCGTTGGATGTGTCGGTGTAGATTGAAGTAGGAGCGTGTGACATAGGGGAGGCAGTGGAAATTCTCTAACGGCCTCCACCTTCTGCGGCAATGGGGTGATACCGTTGGGAGTAACCCAGTGTCTGAGAAGTCCAGTTTGTCCGCCCCTAGGACACACTGTGTGTGTGTGTGTGATGGATCAAGTGTATGTGTGCGCTCTCCCCCACCCATCTCTCTCTCATTCCCCTCTCCCTCATTCTTGCCGCTCGCTTTCGTTCCTACATGCATCCATCACACTCTCTCCCCCTCACAACTCACATTCATTCCTACCTGTATTCATGGGAACAGTACAGCTGCCTGCAAAACTTCAGTTTCACCTCCCAATCTTATACTGTATTTTGAAATTACATGTACTATATTTGAAGCAGTGTATAACTATTACCTGTATGAAAACTAAACTAAACCTACCTTATTTTCAATCACACTTAACCAACATGTAATATTATGTGCTACTGCAAAGAAGGTAAAGTTAGTTCTGTAGGCAACTGTATCTTAATACACAACTCACTGCCAAGGTATTGCAGTACTAATATGTACGTAATACGTACATATTATGTACAGTACTAATATTAAAATTATATGCCGGTAGTACTTTTCGTCACTTTTAATCAAACATTGTATAATAGAATATAATTAAATGTTCATTTAAAAAAAATTAAAAATCCTAACTAATGAATGGATGGATGGTTTAATGAATACTGCACACAGAACTTTTATAAACAAGTAGACCAAGTGTAACAAAAACAGTATGAAAAAATTATTCCGACCGAGGGATAGCACAAGTTAATGTAAAGTCCTACACTTAGATGAGACTCTCCTCCGCACAACTATTTCACGCCGAGGTTCACAAATATAAAACATTTATACATTGAGATGGCTTAAAAACATTAGTACATAATAGCTCATAGTAATACTAGTTATTTTATTTAAGACTATATAGTAAGAAAGGTGAAATCTATGGTGGCCAACTTGGCACTGGTTTACAAAGCCTACAGAGAGTAAAGCTTTCATGATGACAATAAGACTCGTGCAGATGAACACAAGCCAATTATATCAAAACAACGCAAATCCACTAAAACAATAATCTAAAGACTGAAAACTCAGTTAATATCACTAAACTTTATATTTTTGGCTTCATTTCTAGCAGTAAAAACTTCAGTCATACTTCATACAACAAAATGAAGAACCCCACCAAACAAATGTGTTAGCATACTATTTCAGATCTTAATTGTTTTTGTGATAAGCAAACCAAAATATTAAGATGGCAGGGGACTAGCAGCAAACCACTATTTATAACCAGCAAATGCAATTGCAAACTCTAGCACTACTACCTCTCTTGGTCAACACCTAATCACCCACTCAAGTATATAATTGTTTATTCATACATGCTACTAAAAACATTTAGGGACTTAATTCCTTACATATTCCTTAATATTTGCTCAAATACAGTCCGACTTTTGCAGAGACTACTGGATAAGTCAGTCTTTCACTGGCAAGATATTGGCTTAAAGAGTTGGGACATTTTAATCCTGTACTTCCATCTTTATGATGGGCACAACCAGCTAAGTGAATACTAGCATTTGTGGAATGTAAATCATCAGGACAAAAATCTGATCTGCTGTAAAGCTCCTCCCTAAAATGTTCTCACATATTGTACATACAATCTGCTAAAAGCCTATCCAAAAAGAATTAACTGCATACAGCAAACTAAACTATACACAAACATTTAGTGAGGAGCAGATATGGCAACAAGAAACATATTATTAGCCACACTAAAAATGCTCACATTTAATGAAGACTGGGTGGAGTCCTGGCCTCTCTTAGTAATAACTCCCTCATATACAAAGTGACGTTGTCAAAATACCTTGCCACCATTTAAGAAGCTATCACACTTTGTATATACCTTACATACCACAATACTACATATAGGATGACATGACTTTTCACAACTTGTATTATACAAAAGTTTTACAGACTCAAATGCCTTACTGTGACCTGTAAGCAGTGCTGGACATTACACACAAAAAATTCACTTCCATAAACACAATAGGCAAATTGAAACCATTCCCTTTCGGAAATGCTTATCATCAAATGTCTTGAAATTTATGTTTCTGTAAATGAAAATCATTCAATATAACTTTCAGTATCATGGCATCAGTTTCATTTTATTTAATTTTTGGTCAATATCTGGATATGCACCATTAAAGAATTTATTAGTTTAGGATAATAAGTTTGAAATCAAGGTGTTAAAAATAACCAATTTTCTCATCCACTACAATATAAAGTACAGTATCTTATTTACTCTACAGTAACAATATGAAATATGAAAACTTTCTGTAGTTCTGAATGAGATTAATGTAGGCTTGTGCAGTATAATAGTGTATAGGTAAAATCACAAACTGCATAATTTTTTTCACAAATGCAAATTTGCAAACAAAAACACACTTCTGCAAATGTGGAATATGTGGTTAGGGGAAGTTATAGTGGAAGTACCCAGCACTGCCTACTTGGATAAAGTACATTACACAAGTAATATCATAGTATCCAGGAAATAATTATGTGCCATGGTATCCTGGAGTATCAGAATAACTGAACTCAAACTAGTTACAGTATTTACATTATCAAATCTTATTAAACTAACTTCCACTGCATCCTCTGCTATTTAATCAACTGAAAGAAAATCACAACACAAAATGTTTCTTTTCAATTCCATATCTGTAGCACAACATTTCTCGACATTCTTCATCAAATAATAGATCCTTGGTATCGAACATATACAGTAACTGGATTTTAAATATACCAAACAGTGATACTACGGAATCTATAGGAAGTACAGTACAGTTTAACTGCTATCCAAAACTAGTCCCAAATTATGAAATAACCACTCACTTTTAACCAAAAGTTAATATATATATTGAGGAACCTCTGTGCACTATTAACTCCAGTTCTTGTAATATATATTATATACATATCCAAAGCTTTTGATAGAGTCTGGCACAAAGCTTTAATCTCCAAACTGCCCTCATTCGGTTTCTATCCCTCTCTCTGCACCTTTATCTCTGATTTCCTTTCTGGCCGTTCTATAGCTGCTGTTGTAGAGGGTCACTGTTCTTCTTCCAAGCCTATTAATAGTGGTGTTCCTCAGGGTTCTGTTCTATCACCCACCCTCTTTCTCCTGTTCATTAATGACCTTCTTACCTGTACCTCTTCCCCTATCCACTCCTATGCCAATGATTCCACCCTACACTACTCCACTCAGTTTGACAACCGCCCATCCCAGCAGCTCCTCTCCACATCACGTGATGATGCAATAGCATCAAATAAGTTGGGTGTGCTGTGTAGATTCCGTGAATACTTCACCCTCACACAGTTGCTGTCTCTGTACAGGGGTCTCATCTGCCCCTGTATGGAGTATGGCTCTCATGTGTAGGGTGGCTCAACCTTCACAACACTCCTGGACAAGGTGGAGTCAAAGGCCTTTCGTCTCATCAACTCTTCTCCTCTTACTGATTCACTACAACCTCTCTCTCTTCGCCACAATGTTGTATCACTTTCTCTCTTCTATCGCTATTACACTGAACTCTCTCAATGTATGCTTCCTCCCCTCAGGAGAGCATGCAACACTCACCAAGCCACTCGTTCTCACCCCTTTTCTGTCCAACTTCCTAATGCGAGAGTTAACCGGTACTCTCAATCTTTCATATACACAACTGGTCAACTCTGGAACACTCTACCTTCATCCATCTTTCCACCTTACTACGACTTATGTTCGTTCAAACGCAATGTGTCTAGGCATCTTGAATGAAATTGGACATGATTTTGGACCACTCTCACTAAGAACTACGCAGATGAGGACAATAAGCGGGGTAATAGCCTTAGTCCTCATCTTAAAAAAAAAAAAAAAAAAAAAAAAAAAAAAAAAAAAAACCAGTACTGTACTGTATACATTTAACCCTTGACTTTTCTGGGGACATATCAAAGCCCCCTGCAGATTTTAACACTCTCGGGTACTGGGAATGCAAACCACACGGTTTTAGATAAACTATAGTTTCTTACCATACTATAAAAAACACCCCTCAGAAGGATGCAAGATGTGCATCCTTAAAAAATATATAAATTGCCAAATATCAGCCGTCATGTAGTATTAGTTCAAATTTGGATGCCAGCCACAAAATTGGTAAGCATTGATTCATGAGCTCAGATGAACTCCCATCCAAAATTGTCCATTCGTTTTCACCGAGGGCAATCTAAACCACCAAGGCCATTCCCGAGAGTGTTAACATTCTGTGAATACTGTGTGTGTTTCCTCTCAAATGGATCTGTAATTGCCCAAGTTTTCAAAGAGTGTAACCTCTAAACCATATAGCAACCCACTGCTGCTGCTGTACACCAACCAAGGCCAGCTGAGTGACAGGAGGATCCATCATATACACCTACTCAAAGTATTCAGGACAGCAGGGCCGGTATCCATCCATTTTTTACATTACACGACCATCCGCTGTTTGCACAGAATATTTAAATACAAGTCACATAAACTAGTACACCTAGGTGATGATGAAGAATATACTCAACTTCTCCCATTCCTAGGTTTCCTTTTTTTCTTACACACATTTTCCTGACACACTGAAATGTGCATTAAAGTCACCTTATGTTGCAAGGTACTGTACATACTGTAGTACATGCCAATTACTTTGGAAGAGGCAGTAAAAAATCACCATTAGTAAAGGCTTCTTTTCAAATGATGTTTTTTTATAGACTGTCTACATAGTTCTACTACTTCTACATCACAAACTAAGTTTCCTGCTGCAGTTTGACCAGTGTTATGAGAGATCAGCGATGAACGAGCATTACACAGGTTCTTGTTGAGGACCTCCCCTCCTCTACCCTAGGCTCAGTCCACTATGCTACACCAACATGTACTTTTCAAAGATGCTATGGCTGAATTATTAAACTACTGTATTTCTTTGAGGAAAAGTTATCTGCGTTGCTCAATTCCTATTACTTTGCAATATGAATTTAATGACAGAGCCCTTTCCTCGATGAAGAAGTTTAATAATACCACCTTTTGTGACACAACATCATCAAATAAGGATAAAGTGTACCCAAGCAACTTTACCCTTTTGATATGGTGTACTGTATTATCCTGTTACATACACATGCAACTAAATAAAAGCTATCAAATAAAATACAAATGGAGTACTTAGCATCAATGGACTGCACCCATACCCCCTCCCCTCCCAAATCCCAACTCACTACTCCCAACCCACCATGGGATTCACCTGTTTTCCCAGCCTCCTCCTCCACAGAAGGCAAGGTAGACACAACAAACTCCAACACCAAAGAATTATACAATAGATTGGAAATGAATTACCTCCATTTCTACCATCTGCTTCCAAGCACAGATGAGTATCACTTTGTGCATCAATGAGTGGTATTCATTACATAAATATTTTACAACACAACTATTGAGTCTGCAATGTTGATTGTGAAATTGGCAAGTTCTCTTGAATCTGGCTATGATACCACACTCACCACATCAGTTTCATAATCAAAGATTATAGTCAGTACGGTATTTTTGAATAAATGTCTCTTTGCACTTGCACCACTAAATCGTTCAAAAATGAAAGTTCAACAAAAAATAAGAAAAACTAACTGTACTCTTCTATCCAAATTAGTTCTACCACTGCATTTACTACATAATAATGTACAAAATTAGTATTCTTGGATTATAACACATAAAGAGAGCTATGAGAGGAACTAGATCACTACAAAATTATCTCAAAACAATACAGACAACTAACTGGGGGAAGTAAGACATAATTAGGCAGAACTTGTGACTAGAAATTAAGTAGCATCATTCTAAGAGAATAATTAGTAAATTTACTACAATTACACTAAAACCTTACTCTGTAATAAAAACCACATTATCATACAAATATTATAATGCCAAAACCCAGCAGTAACACTAAGTAATTAGATGATGGAAGAACATTCAAGGACCTGAGAGAGTGCAAGCCATAACAAAAATGTATATATAGTTGATCATTGAGGTGCAAGTGAGTGTTAATAAACTACTAATTAATTAACCTGCTGTGATGCTATCCTCTGATACAAGAGTCGAGAACAAACCTGGTGGTGGTGCATATTAATAATTTCAGTGACAAATGTGGTGGTGTGGTAGTGTTCCAATGCCCAATACTTAATAATTAGTATACAGTAGTGATAAGTATGGTGTGATGATGATAATGCAGGAATGTACTCATCATTTCAGTAGTGTGTGGTGGTGTAATGGTGTTGCACTCAATTCATTCTTTAGTAGTGGTGGCAGTGTAGTGGAGGTGTGGTGGTGGGGTATTTCTTCATTATTCCCGTGTGGAATAGTGGTGGTGACAGGTGGATTGTGTCATGGTGATGTAGTGGGTCCCATAGCATTGGTTCTACTAGTTAGCGGTGGTGGTAGTGTGGAGTGTGGCAGAGGCTGGGGTGTGGTGGGGTGGCTGATCACTACACCGCAGCAGGAGCCAACTGTCAGTTCCACTTGGCCTTTTGAGCGTAAATGTCGGCGCGAAGGTTCTGGGCGAAGCAGATGCCCAGGATCTATCCATTACAATAACAGGAAAGGCATTCGTACATTAGAAATATTGCATTGGTGATTATATCTGTTACTGTAACCTGCCATTTAATGATAAATGTTATTAAATAAAGAGATGCAATGTTGTACTGGTTGAAATAAAGATTCAAAAATATACTTGCATAAGATGTACAGTACAGCCACAATCAAATAACCACCAACACTCTCCTTCCATCATGCAAATAAATCAGTATTATATCTAAATACGATACAACACCTTACATCAACTTAATATTATTAAAAGGTGCTGCAAAATCATACATGTGTTGTTCTTTATGACCAAGATATTTACTATGATGGAAGGAAAGTATTGGTGGATTTTTTATTTTTTTTTGTATATACTGTACCAGGCATTCATCTCCATGCTGGAGGTAACCCTTTGCTAGGGAAATCTTACAGAGGAAGGGTTTCCCATGCCCCTAACTCCGCGGCTATTGCACTGAACAGGACCCGAGTCAGCTTCGGCTAGGGCTGCCTAAGTAGGAAGGCCTCAGATAGCCAACTCAACCCCCCCCCCCCTCTGCTCACAGGAGTGGTAACCTCTGGCAACAGTGAGAGACTTTAACAGTGTCCCGAGCAGGACTCAAACACTGGACCACAGAAACTGCAGCCTCTGTGCTCTGTGCTAGCCAAAGGCTATTTGATTGTAGCTGTACATTATCCATTCAGTGTCAATGGCTTCAAGTATCTTAAGACAACTAGTTATATTACAGGAATATTAAATCCCCTTTAAGTTGTAATTCTTTTAGTCATAATTATACTTAAGTTGTAATGACCCAAAAATATTTATACAGTACTTTTAATTAATAAAACTATGAAGAAAAGGAAGAAAAAATTGCCCTATAATTATAGTATTAATGACTCTTAAGGTCAAAACTAATCATATTCATAACAAAATAATCCCAGAAGTAGGAATTTTCTTGCTTCAGAAATAATATATCACAAAAAATGGGGTGAGAACTAGCACCATATGTTCCAGTGAGAAGCTGGATGTGTATAATACAGGTTAGTCACTCAGTTTTACACATGCTCCTTCCTCTAACATACTACTGTGCATTTCAACTCACTTTTAAATACAATACAATGCATTTTCAGTGGCTGCAAGCGGCATGAATATGAGAAATAATGAGTTAGTGCAGTAGATATGGATATGATGAGAAGTTTGTTTAAAGTCCTGAGAACTGGCAAGGTGAGAAATACTGAAATCCATGAAAGATGTGGTGTGAGCAAATCACTTGACCAAAGAATAGAGAATTTTTTTTTAGAATAACAAAACAGATAAAGAAAAAATGAGGTGGTTGGTTGATGAGTAAGGCCAAGAGTGTGAGAGCTGAGAGGAAGGGAAGTCTCAGCACTAATGAATTACTAGAGAAGTCTTTCCACTAAGTAGTAAAACTCATTTACTACCCGTCTGAGTAGCCATTATCTTTTTATAGGTTTATTCTTAAAAATAGAAACCTCCAAGTACAGTACTGTATATACAAGTGACTCTAAAACTATGCATTGCATAATGTCAAGGATACTGTATTACATAGATGAAGAAAATTGCATGCATTAAATACCTATACAAATATCTGTTTTAAAATATTTCTACCAGTTGACTTCCTATCATTTCGTCTACTGTACTATTGTAGAATATAGTATTGAACAGAACTATGATAATTTATAAGCATATACTGGAGAAAAAAAAATCAAACATCTACATTTTCCTCGCTCGATTTCTGTACCCAATCAATGCTGCTTACCTGCATTTAACGTGTTCTAACCTCACAGATGCGATGGAATGAATGATGCTCACACTCACCTGTAAGAAGGCTACTCCTACTGCCACACCTGCTACAAACAGCAAGTTCCTCTCTAGCCACTCCTCTCCCGCTTGTAAGCATCCCTTGTCGTATATTTGAGATGCATCCAATCGCTGCACAGCCAAGTAGGGGAAAGGGTGCATGACACAATTGAATTGTTGTACTAAAATACCTCCAGTGCTACTGTATTATAAGAAAAAAAGGAAGGATATACACTCTCACCTACACACTCGCTTCATATCCACTTAACATGAAGAGTGCAAAAACTTCCTTTTTTAATATGGTATTACTGGGATACTTTACCTACAAACTGACAATTCCTGCTGAGCATAGGTCTAGGGAGGCTGCATGCAGGAGAGGGATACTTAAGGATTTTTGCAGGCAGTATAGGTATAAAATATCTAGCATACAACTTTTGTTAGTTCATAAATATCAAAATGCTAAGAAATACTGTACATGCATAATTAATTAATGTGGACATGCACAACTGCTACTATCAAATTACAAACCACTGATTAACTAAAGTGATAACCATGCATGGGCAGTTCCCCTACTCATAACCAATACAACAGTATAATAGTCTGCATCAATCCTTTATCCATGCTTTGATAACTACTTTCTCAGTGGCAGACAATGACTCATCAATACAATCCATACTAATGGGACACAGACAGCATTTACAGTTTTCTTCATCATTAATCCATTATACAAATATAAAAATACATTCTTCTAGTTATTTTCTCAACAAAGTGCCACTGAGAAAATATTTTAAAACAATAGTTACTTTTGTCAGCAAGAAAAATGGCAGGGGAAAAAAAAAGCATAGAAATGTACAAGCCAGGTGCTACTTTCACAGCACAAGTAGAGTTAACATCCATACAGTCCAGCAGCCAATCTACTTGTGCCTGTCTGCCTACCTGCAGGACAGCCACCCCCACTGCTACTCCTGCCACAGGCACTAGGTTGGACTCTATCCACTCCTCGCCAGCACGCAAGCACCCTCGGTCGTAAATAACAAGGGAACGGTCGCCAGGCTGCAACACCACCACCAATACACCCTGGTTAGTGCCCCATTCACCCATCACATTGTACCAACCATGACCCAGTTTATTTAATATATGGGGAGAGGAGGCAAGAGAGAGAGAAGGCAGGAAAACCCACAGACCACCCAGTTAGATAAGTGAGGAAAGAGGGAAAAGTGTTTTCTAGGGAAGAGGTACAACCAAAGTCAGTAAAAAGAAATGCAATATAATTCACACAGTGGAGAGACTGTTACACCTATCACTTTCTCCACATGTTTTCTACTAGCAATTCACGTCAGTCAGAGTTTTCCTAGTCTATATCATGACAAAAAATTTCATGCACTCATTTCCCGAACTTTCTGCATTAACAAAGCAGCCTGAACAAATATATTTAATTGGCAAAAATGGTAAGGTACCAAAAGAAATAAGAGGTAAAGTATTTTGAATACACTATCTTAACTCTTTCCAAATCCTGTCACCCATGCAATTATCAGTCCTCTGTAACCCTAAAATTGCCACAGCAGAACTAATAAAATTTTCCTGCTTAATATGAATGTCGTGTACTGTATTGCATTTCTAAAAATAATATAATTTACCTTACAACATTTTAATTAAGGTGTTTTATTCTACCACAAAGCTTACACAATTTCTAAAGAATTAAAATAGATAAGGATATCACACATATTACAAACTAGAAAATAACTGTACTTTTACTTTTCACATTATTACTTATAAGAGTAGATAGTTAATCATTTTCTACACATTATTAACTTGGGAGGAATATCAATTGATGATTGAGGTATAATATAAAGAAAATAAGAAAAAAATCAAATCATGACAGTACAGTACTTCACTACAACACTGTAAACCCCTGCAAACTCTTGAAAAAAAAAAAAAAAAAATTCTGTATAATTATTTGATCAAAGTCCACTGTAGAGTACAGGTAGGTCTCCCACTTTGCTGGATTATGTGTGACAAATGGTGTCGAAGTAGAAACGATTGAAAACCACATTAAGAGATGATTGACAGCCTACCCAGTACAGTACTTATATTTTTTTCAACGATCTTCAATGCCACTGTCACTGCTAATAAGGGAAACTTTCTGAATATATATAAATAAACTCAACATTCAATTTTGCGGACCTCAAACCCTGGATTTCAGATTTTCCAGACATTGTCTGGCCTCAGCCAAGCTTGGGCATTTGGGTGGCTTTGGGCTAGTTTACGGTCCGAATTCAGAGGGCAGTGACTCACCTGAATGCCGTTGGAAAGGCTAAGCTCCGGAAACAACATCGCATCGCTCTACTGAGTCTAAGCAATAGGTCAGTGACCTCGCCAGTGACCATTTGTTGTCCTGACACCCCTGTGTAGCCACGCATCTCTCCAGTGTTTATCGTATTGGCAAGACAAGTGTCAATGTCTCCCACAGCGGCACTTAACCAAACAAAACGTGCTCTATCTTATGGGAAAATATGCCATACAATATTGGTAATCTTCGGACTTACGTAATTCGCGGACTTTTATGGGTCCCGGACGCTTTTTTCCCAAAATAATCCGCTAGGTCAAGGGTTGAATGTATCTAGCTATGTAAAAGGGCATCTATCACCGCTAATGGTACGTGTATGTGGTGGAGCAATGCACAGGTGGAAGAGGTAAAACCAAAGACAGCCTAGAAAAATGCACAACACTAAGTATTCTATAGTGGATGGGGTATGTATGAGTACTGTATAGGGACTTATACAGTGTACCGTTTTGGTGCACTTACACTCAGCATTTTGGTAAAAATCCAAGTCAATACATAAAAATTAATACAATTTATAAAAATCGCGAGGAATTTACAACAAAAATTTAATACTGATACAAACTCAAGGGACCTTGCAAAGTAGGAGAACTACCTGTATATACATTAAACTGCATTTTGCATTAAATAATTAAACGTGGTTGTAAATCAAAATTTTAGGACCAAATGAGATCTGTACTTACATATTCCTGTTTTCTCACGTCATATCCACACTGTTTGTTCTTAATAATTTCCTGAAAAGGAAAAATATCAAGTTATTAATAAAAAGAGGATATCCAAAGGAGATTTCTTTTACATGTTCTAAAATGAATTCTCTATCAATACGTCATAATATGACGTATTAATAGAAAATTCACCATCTGTGTTATAACACATAATTATGATCCTTGGTGAAAAAGGTCCACCAAACTTGTACTGTATTACCCATTTAATCCATGGAGTGCAACATGCCTGTAGCCTGGCCATTACTGTACTGATCTACTCCTCAAAATCTCATAACTATAAATATATCTTAATCGTTTCTCATCCATAACAAAGTAATCGGCATTTAGAATAGATAGTGATCAACATTTCTTCAGTCTATAATCATCATCATTATCAACACCCTACTTCCCCTCAATCAAGGGGTGGAAAAATTAAATCATAACATAGAATATTGGTCTGCTTGGCTAATGACACAAGAAAGAGCAGAGGATTGGCGTTACCAACCTTCAAGGTCTGAGATACTCACATTAGCTTTTTGTTTGCAGCAAGAGAAAGGGACCCCACAGGCCTCCCGAGATCCCACAGCCTCAGAAGAGCAGTTGAAGTAAACATTGCGGTCCCAATCTTTTGGTCCCTCAATACCACAGCACTCAAGCTGCAAACCAGAGAAACCTTAAATCACAAAACTCTTCATCATAAATACTGTACCCCATTTCCCTAATTTCATGGGGTGGGTGGAAGGCTCCAGGGCCAAGGATTGATCAACGAAATCAGATTTAAACAGAGAAGGACAGAATCAATCAATCTATCTATAGCTCTGAAGCATAATTCCCTCCGGGAACTTCCCCCAAGGGGATGGCCATGGCAGAAGAGTCTCGAGTTTTCCCTGCTCCAGCACTCCCTCCTTACTTGGTCAAGCCCTCCTCTACCCCTCACAATTCTCTCTCGCATATAGGAACAGAATACCCATAATAACTTTTCTTCACATTACAAACACATTTAGGAAATTTGGATTCAGGTTCTTTTGAGTAGGGATACAGTACTAATGTAAAAATGTAACAACACTAAACAAAACACCATGACAACTTACCCACTTCTCCTGGATCCAGTCAATGAGATTCTGCTGGTCTGGGTCATCACGGTAATGTACAATAAACGCTTGAAACCCATTGGTGGCCTGTGACTTTATCTGGAAGCATACAATATCAACTTGGTTACAAAATAACAATGACATGGATGAACATAGTGTTATATTTATCATATCTCGGCTACAGCATTACTTAACCACCTGTAAACACAGCAAGAATAATTCCAAGAATTATTATTACATAATATAATTGCTCATTTTTCCAAAGTTTCCCCACATTATCATAAAGACACTGACAAAGCAACAGACACTAATTTTCACATAAATCAATTAGGAATGGGCCCCAATGTAAAATGGTTCACATCTTAGTATTAAGAATAGTGGATAGTAAATTACATTTTACACTATAATCTACAGATCTAAAGATAAAACTGGTCTTCAACTCACCCAGTCTTTGAAGATAAAGCCAAGGATGCCAGCAGTCATCTCCAATAGTAGCAGGATTGCCAAGAAGATGGCATACTGTGTGAGAAACACAGTAACAAAATATTAGATAAAACATATAGCAATCTGCAAATACAGATCAATACAAGAGAGAATCTACCGCATTCTGAAAGCTGCAAATCATCAACCTACACATATGCCAAGAATTTTAAACGAGCACCCAGTCACAGACAGAGAGATGTACAGCAGTTACCACTAGTAATGAGCACAGCATACAGTGGGTTTGGCAAAATGTGGTACCTCTGTTTTCATCCTTAGAGTGGATACTTGGACAGGGGTGAGCTCTGTCCATTCATTTATTATTTCTATGAGTAAACGAATACAGTGGTGCTACATTTTTTAAAATCCACCGGATACTGTGTTCATAACTAGTGGAGATAACTGTACAGTATCTGCCTATCAGTCAGCCCAACCTAATCCAATACTCACACAAGCCAGGAAGCAGGTATTCTCTCGTAACGCCCCAACACATCCAGTGAACCCAATCGTGAAGGTGATCAAACCTGTCGTGAGAAAAAAATCTCAATAATGTACTCAGGGCACCACAAGTACTAGCAACTTTATTTACAGTTCAGCAAATTCTTTAATCCTCTCACATGAAAATAACTAACCCTCAATGAGTATTATTAAGCTGACACTCATGTTTATAAATCAAACATTAGGCTTACACTTGTTTGAATGCAAAGATCATAAATAAACTATGCATATTGTATTATGAAATTTATATAAGATATTGGTTCTACTTCTATTTCAATCTAAAGTTACAGTACTGTAAATTATGGATACAATGGGTGTCATGATATCAATACAATGAGTGACAAGAAATAAAATAAGGCAAACTGACCAGTGACGATAAGGACAAAGGCTGGATCGAGAGCGATGTTTGTGAGTCTACTGAGATTATTAAATGTGTCCTTCTCTGTCCAGGCCCACACACCCACTGCCAGGATGCTCAAGCCCATCAACTGTCAAAGGGGAGGGGTAGAGAAAGGGTTGTACAGTATTACTAAACTACATCTTCCGAGTAAATGGCCTTTCGTCACTCAATTCGTACTGCACAATAAGAACTGAGAGACGAAGAACCTTTTCCTTGAAGAAGTACCATAGCTTAATTAATATGACCCAAAGCATGTTCAAATGGCTCAAAGTGGAATTGCAGCACAGGTCACCTACAGGGCAGGATTAACACCTTACCTAAAGTACTGCAGATTGTACCTATTTTTTCTTACCTCTAAAAATGTGAACTAAAATATAAATAAATAAAAAACATTAGACAAATAATAAGACACTTCCACTCTTAAAATATGCTTAAGTACATACAATATTCAAAAATAAAAACAGTACAATATAAAATGTCTGGGCGGTTCTCATCAAGAATTATCAAATTTTCCAATCCTATTATGGCAACTTGTAAAAATATTATCCAGAACCTATTCGTTAGAAATACTGAATCCAGTTCTCTAATGAATGATCCTTTAAATAATTCGCTTAAAATAATGCACTTTGGACCATATTCAAGGATATTCATGGTACATACGATGGCGTGGTACTGGTATGATGGCTCCATAGACAAACAATAATAGAGCCGTCGTACCGGTACCACGCCATCGTATGAACTATGAATGTTCTTGCATACAGCCCTTTATATCACCAACAACAGTCTTCCGGGCCCAATTTCCAGAAAGCCTACCATACTATTGAAAATACATGTGGACTAAAAATACACGGGAGTTAAGGGGGAAGTATGCTGTTGGTAAATCTGGAGCAAATTATTCCTCCAAACAATTCCAAGCAACAGAACACCATTATATGTGTTCATATGCTCCTGTTTCCTGGCAAAGTTTGGAGGAATCAAGGCACTCCAATGTAAATAAAGTTAATTATCCCCTTAAGAATTGAAACGAGTTCTGTATGTATAAAAAAAAATGAAGTCTGCAACCACCACCCACACTCAAGTGACGAAACGGGACCCTGAACACACACTCATACAGCCTTGGTCACTTGACTCACACAACACACGTACACAAACAACACACAATCACACTTATTTACATTCCCCCATACACATGATAGGCTGATATCAAGACTGTGGACCAAAATGGGGAACGGGGGGAGCAGGGCACAGAGGAAGATAACGGTACAGGATAAACAATGGAAAAAAACGAGTGAGTGTGTGTGTGTGTGTATGTATGTACCGTATGTATGTGTCCCTCAATACTCGTACATACACGATATCAAGACTGTGGACCAAAATGGGGGATGGAGCAGAAGGTTACATAGATAAAGACAATTAACGGTGGTGCAGGATAAACAAATGGACAAGACAAGTGGTGATATGTGTGTGTGTGTGTGTGTGTCCGTCCCCCCATACACACACGATTGAGGAGGTTACATAGAGAAAGATAATTATTAAAGATGCAGGATAAACAATGGAAAAGACAAGTAGTGATGTATATGTATGCTTGTGTGTATGTATGATGTATATATGTGTATGTATGTATGCGTGTGTGTGTGTGTGTGGCTGACCCAGGAAGTGAGGGGGGAAGGAGGGGGGATGGGAAGGAAGGGAGGAGACCACGGACAGACAGCAGACCTCTTTGTCCCCCCCAGTACAGCCTCCGTGAATCATTTTATTACACTTCTCATCACAAAATAAGTATAGTGCCATCTGATAGAATCGTTCATGACCATTTAACATCGTCCCTGCCATGGGAAAGGTGTAATATGAGGTAAAATATATCGGGAATAGACAGACAGGGAAGGTGACAGCCAGCTAACTAAAGGTCAAAAACATGTAAACACGTCACTTAACTCACCCAGAATATGACATTAAAGCCAAATATGACGTATTTTAGGCAGCAACTGATCTCACTCTGGTCTCTTCTATAACGTTTGGGTGGCATCTTGGCCCTATGTGCTGCCTAGAGTGAAATATCTATGGTTAACTGGGCAGCATACTCCCCTGCTCTCCCTTGGCTCGTCTGCTACTGTGTGAGTGTAGTGTGTTGTGTTTCCTACCTTGGCCGCCAGAGGACTCTTTGCCACTCCACGTTTTCCCCAGATACATGTCAAAATTCTCCAAAATGATTCCCGCGATTTCCCCAGTAACATGTCAAAATTTCCAAAAATAATTCGACACTCCCTTTGTGTTTACGGGCTCTTTTTAGCTGTTATTCTTGTTACTACTTTTCACAAAATGTATAAAATCGTGTATGTATTAACAGTCAAACTAACTAATACATAATATAGCCCACAAATATAATAAGATTTCCATATATTTCCTAAATTTGCCCATTTCCCTAGATTTGTCACTACTATTGATCAAATTTCCCAATCTAGTGTAATTTCCCCAAAAGGAGGGAGCTATGACAGGACTCCCTACTCCTCTGCTGCTGTCACTACTCTCCATATAAACACAAACAGAAAGTGCAAAACAAAAACGCAATTGAAAAACTATATACATGAACCGCATGATATAAATGTGCACTGCTATATTACCAAAACAAGCACTGTGGTAATATCCATGGTATAAATCGCATAAATGATGACCAATGTTCAGTCAATGGTGGAAACCGTAGGCATCTTTTTCTCATTGCAGCCACAGGGTCGACACTTTCTACCTCGGCTCAAATACAGTGAAATTCATGGTCAAAATTATAACCACCCACACCGCAGAGTAAGGACAAACCGGCTCAATTTAGTGGATACATACTTGCGTGTACTTGTACATGAATTATGGAAGCATAACTTAACCGATGATATTAATATTTATCAGCAGTAGATAGTGACATAATTTACAGAATGTAGGCCTATGTACTGTACATTTGTCACGCACATGCACAGCTATATATAAAAAAAAATTGCAAACTTGTCAGCACCTGTCAAGCCTGGTAAAAAGTGTGATACTGCAACTATGGTAACATCTGTTAGCAGAGGAGACGTTCAATCATACTGTACATCTGTCTGGCTTTTCTACAAGAGAAACTTCAAGAAGAATAATCACGTAAAAGGGAAAGTGAATAATAACATAATCAAGTTAACATTGAAGCCTTTAGTCGCTTTCAGCTTTAATACTAGCTATTATTATGATTAACATAAGACTATTTAGCCCTTTGCAGTCAGTTTTATTAATTAAAAGTTGAAATTCCATGGTAGTGTAGGCCTACTTGGAAGAGAGGGGATGAGAAGAATTACACCAAACTAATTACCCTAAACATGTATAATTCGAAGATATATAGCATATCATGCACGCAAAATATATCTGCATATAGCATTACTTTACTGGGCGTTTCCTTTATAGCGGGAAATGTCACGTTTTGGCCTTTGTGTTAGTTGGATCCCTCCCTGATTTCAATTATTATTTGTCATAAATCGGGCGTTCAGGCTACAGGACTATACTGTAAATCAATATATATATATATATATATATATATATATATATATATATATATATATATATATATATATATATATATATATATATATATATATTGCTGTATAGATCCTGCTGAAAACCGAGTATACATGTGCCTAAAGCTGTTAGACCTGACTCTCTCTATGAAATTGAAGACTGTGATATATTATCCCAATATGTCTACAAGTATATGGCTGGCCAACCAACGGTGTCCAGAGAAAGTTATAGAGGATGACTGACTCCCTCTGTGTGCAGTGTGCAGTGTTAGGTACCGTTCTTTTGTAGCGCCAAATCATTGATGTTCCTGTCGCATGTCTCTCTAACGTTAGAAGAAACTACCACGTACAAGACTTACAAGTTGCAAGTAAGTGTCTGTTATATTATCAGGTGTGATGCAAAAACAAAATAACACCAGGAGGAAAGATTTTATTGAATGATGAACCTCTTCACCCAGCTAAACAACATTGGTATAAACAAAAACACTGTCTGTTTACTTATCCTTCTGTCTATCAATATTTGTTGCAGTGGACTTGCTGGGTGTCCGATAGAATAGTAGTTCTAGTGTGTGTATGTGTGTGTGTGCTTGAAGTGTATTAGTGTGCTATGTAGACGTATGTATGGGTGTGTGTGTGTGTGTGAACAGCTCCAGGCAGTGACCACCTTCCTATATCTGAGTGCAGCGTCAACGTGTCACGAGTGTAGCAGCACGTCGTGAGGAGAGAAAGCTGCGACACATACACACATGCAGTGATATATACATGTGTCTCAGAACAGGGGCCATACACACACACACACACAAACACACACACACACACATATATATGTTGGTAGGTTCCATGACACATAGGTGGAAATGGGTGGAGTGTACCCAGGATTTTCTTACTCCACCCATTTCCACACATATATATATATATATATAATTACTGTATATATAGCCTACAGGATAGCACACACACACACACACATACACATACACACATATACATAATATACAGGATAGCACACACACACTCACACACACATAACACACAAGAGCCGAAGGAGAAAGTGATAGAGAGGAGGGACAACAAGCACGAAGGAAATAGAAGGAAAGGAGGGATAGCTGAAGCATTGATAGGGAGTGACTCGGGTTCGAAGGGGAGCCCCAAACTTTAATGTACTGGCCACACTCTCCCAGTTCCTGCTCTGATAATAAAAAACATCTCTTATTCTTGGTATACATTTTTTACTATTAAGAGTTGAATACAGTGTTGGTAAATATGGAGTAACTGATTCCTCCAAACTATTTCAAACAACAGGATACCATTATTTTTGTTAATCTGGTCCTGTTTCCTGACATATTTTGGAGGAATCAACGCATTCTGATGTACCAAAAATGTATTATTCTCTTAACTTGAAGAGGTCTTTAAGTCAATTAAATCGAACTTAATAACACGTGATATATGGGGGTTCTCTCACTGTGACTAAACCCTGTAGACAATCATATGAAAAGATGTGAATATTACACTAGAGAGAGAGAGAGAGAGAGAGAGAGAGAGAGAGAGAGAGAGAGAGAGAGAGAGAGAGAGAGAGAGAGAGAGAGAGAACTTTAAAATCTCAACTAACTGCAGTAATAACAGCAACAATAACAACACTCTGGTAGCCTACTCCGGCAACACAGGAAACAAAATCTCTGCTGCGTGGACAAGACAGCAGGAAATGAGAAGTGCAAGATGAGTGTAGGAAGTAGTAATGCCGGAACACACCTGAGGCGACCCTGTCAGTGTGTTGTGTTGTGTGTGTGTGTGTGTGTGTCCAAGGTCGCCCCCCCTCACCACACCCACCATGCAGAGACGGTGGAGACTGCTGCTGGGGTTCTTCTGTGGGAATTTACATCGTTAGGCTGGTTCTCTCTCTCTCTCTCTCTCTCTCTCTCTCTCTCTCTCTCTCTCTCTCTCTCTCTCTCTCGTCATTATAAGCTTGTTGGGAGAAACCAAAGTCCCTGGACCTTGGGAGAAACTCTTCACGGAAAACTGGAGAACTATAGTGAATCCGTCAAACTATATCACGTCGAAACAAATTCCCTGTTAGTAACATTGAAGGGATTTGTTTCCTGGGAGAGTTTGGTGGAGTTAGTCGACCTACATTTTACCTCAAATGAGGTTTTCCACTTAATTCAATCTCTCCAACACAATCGACTCGTAAGTGCACGTCAAACCTCGATCACTCTCTCGTGTAGGAATATTTCTTAAGGGACCATGTGATGTAGTAAAAAAATTGGAGATAAGTGAGTTCTTAAAATATTACCACGATACACCACCGGTATGGAATGAGTTTGCTTCGTGGCATGGTCAGGAGGAAAATGAAGCCTCCATGCAATTTTCATGCACGATCACAGATTCCTTGATTTCTAATCATTCGAAGACTGGAAGCACAATGTCGTTACCCAAGCAAACTGAATGAAGTGAAAACCAAACAACTCAATACAACGTCAGCAGAGCGAGAGAGACAGAGAGAGGGAATGGAGGACAGACAGGGGAAAGTGGGAAGGGGAGAGGGTTAACTATGTGTAATTAGTTAAGAAGGTCCATTTCACTTGCTGAGGTGGTTTATTACATTATACACCACTAATGTACTATATTTGAAGGAATTTCTACTCTAACGTATAGTACAACACATGGTTATTTCTTCAACTTAGTGTTTTATACATACGTGGCAACAAAATTCACTCACAATCCTAGCTTGCTCACTTACGAAATAATTCAATATTTGCTACTAATAAAAATAATGTTTGTAAGTTTTACACTACATACGTGGTAATATAATTCACTCACAATCATGTAGCTTGCTCTCTTACAAAATACTTCAGTATTTGCTAGTGAAAAAAAAAAAAAAAATAATAATAATAATAATAATAATAATGTTTGTAAGTTAATTGTGTACATATGTGTCAACACAATTCACTCACAATCCAGACTTACTTACGAAATAATAATAATAATAATAATAATAAAAATAATAATGAGAGTAAAGAACATACAGTAGGTGCTTTAGAAGGCAACTTTTTCATCATCATCTCCAGTTATCGAGGGCCCTTGAGTGAGCGTAGGGATAGATAGGTAGAGTATAGTGTGTGTCGCTGCCCTGTACTGAGCATCAATACAAAACTTTCACTTGTGTGTCATTGCCAGCCAAGCCAAGCCAGCCAGTCTCTCTATACCACTCACTGTTTATCCTGTGATTACTGACTGAAACACCAACCAGTCCAGTCTCAGGTGAATATCAATTAGTTATAGTTGTAATATTGTAGGCATGTAACCTTAATAGTTGAAAATATAATGGTCAGATGAATTCAGAGGTCTAAACATTGTAGGCCTACTGTGTGGTGAGGAAGTCGACTGTTGTGAATGTAGTGGACAATTATAGTTTCTTTTTTATCAGTCCAGTCTCAGATGAATATCAATGACTGTATTTATATATAGTTGCAATAGGCATGTAACCTTTATAGTTGAAAATATATAAAAGTTATGACTAAAAATTGTAGCCTAGGGTGTGGTGAGCAAGTCTGTTGTGAATGCAGTGGATTATTACAGTATTATTTATATAGTTTGCAATAATATTAAGGCTAATAATTTGACAGATACAGGCGTACGTCAAGATAACCTATAATGTTCTATCTCCACATGAGTGAAATAATATTAGACAAGCTGCTTGCACGTACTTGGCAAGCAATCCCAGTTAAAAGTAGCCTAAAACGGCAGGTGGGCAAAAGTTATAGTTATTTAGACACTGAAACGGGTAGGATAGGAGAGATTGACTGATTTGGGGATAGGTTATATATTTAAAACTTTAGCATGTTGTCCATTCACCTCCTCACACCGTCTATAAAGTGGTGAGGAAAGATGTAAGAGTCAGACTTATGTGTAATATATTATGGGAGACAGAGAGGTGTTCGTTCACACACACACACACACACAGGTATTTATTTGTGACGTGGCAAGCATTGAGGTGCGTGGCAGGAATTTATCTCGATGGCAATACAAAATTCTCTGGCGGATATCATAAAACAAATATAGCTTCCGCATAATATGATGTTTAATCTTTCCTTCCTGTGCAGGTTGGTTAATCATGAGAGAAATACGTATCAAGGACTACAAAATTAAGTGTTTTACTTATTGTACTGTACGTCATACTCTGTTCACGAGTAGTAGATTTTGACAATGCAAAATATAGATAAACTTTTTATTTATCTTTCAAATTACATTGCTACTTACTCTTCTTCAAAATATGAACATGGCTTAGAAAAGAAATAATTATCCCAGCGTATATTTAAATCTGAGAACTCATATCAAACTATTCTAGTATCCCCTTGAAGTGTGGACTTACACTCTCTATGGTAGCAGACTGTTGCTGGATTTTCTATTATGAAAATATTAATGCTACACTTACCTGATTTTAATACCTTTTTTTTTTATCGTGTAAACTGCGACATATATTATTTTAAAGACGATAAAAGAAAATGACGAAGGACACTTAATTGGTTATGACAGACTTAGAAGTGACAGTGATGAGTCTTAATGTATAGTTCTGGGGATATTTTGGAAGACTTAAATATTAGACTGAGAAGTAAGAGTGAGTCTTAATGTATAGTTCCTGGTGATATTTTGAAAGACTTAACTATTTATTTATCGAATACAATAAATAATGGACATGCTCGGTCCCTCTCAGCTACGATCATGCATGCAAGATTAATGCTTCTATTTTCTAACTCACTGTAGATCTTTACTGAACGTGAAATACAATTATGTTCTCTATAATTATTTGTACATTTTGGTCCTTATTGCGTAGGGAAGCTATGGCGTATGGCGTAGGGAAATGGCGTCTCCTTCACCCACCATACTTATCCCCTACGATACAGTGGGTGAGTGAAAGTTGGGGATCCCACTCTCTAATAATGATCCCACAAAAGATTCAAATAGCCGCAGTGCTGGATCCCTTGTATGCTGAGGGTCCAACACAGAAACTAGAATCTCCCCATAAATACAGTAAAATGGGGTATTGATGATGATGATGATGATGACATTTTGGGCCAAGTGGTCTCATATCAAAATGCTATCACCTCCAAAAGTAAAAACATAAAACATCCCCCATTATTCAAAGTAACAAACAGCCCTCTATTATTCAACAGCTCCATTTTCAGGTATAATTCCCCTTACAGTTTCTGCCTTCCCACCCGTACTAGGTCATAGAGACGTGAGGGTAGGATCATACCAGCTTACTACATACATACATTAGCATCACAATCATAACTCGACCCTGTTTCTTCATGTACAGTTGCGGAGGGAGTTTCTTTACCTAGATGGGGTCCCTCTAGCACACACATTTAGTTGACTATAATGTTCACTTGCTAAATCATTAGGTTACATTATGATTAAAATTTCCTGGCAACTCATCAATCAATCAACTTGGTCGTTATGTTACTATTTTCATTCATTACTACTAGACCAATGTGTGTATTTATGGGGTAAGAGAGACCCCATGCATGGTGATAAAGAAACTCCCTTCCACAACTGAACCACCTCCAACACCGTCTGCTTCACTCCAAACTGTATGTCTTAACTTTAATTAATGATCCTGTGATCGTGTATGAGACTTGGTGGCTGCTGATTCCTCCTGACTATACCATGAAACAAGGTCCTTCCATATAGGCCTAGGTGTGTGTGTTTCGTGGCAATATTTGAAGGACTTACTAACCTCCAATTATATAAATACATCACGGGGTCCCTTAACACAACTGGACGTATGATTCACTCACCCTCCAACATTCAACTTAAGTACAGTGTTGGTTAAGTTATTAATTTGGAGCAACTAATTCTTCCTATCTATTTTAAGCAACAGTCCACCATTAATTTTGTTCATCTGGTCCTGTTTCCTAGCATAACCTACTTTGGAGGAATCAAGGTGTTTTAATGAACCAAAATTGTACTATACCCACTCCCCTAATTGCTTTGTATTTGACCTCCTGCTATTTATCACTCAGGGTCGATATGTTTGCTACCATATAAAATATTTCGTTCTTTCGGTTGATTGGTTGATTAATATTAGGCGACGCAACAACGAGGTCATATGGCATCCAAGGAAGAAGGTGATTGAGAGGTGGGACAGTAAGCACAAAAGGTGACAAATTTATGTTCTCCAGGAAAATCCGTGATATTTTACATCTTTGAGGGAATGTCCTTAAGGACCCTGTGATCGTGTATGAAAAGTGAAGGCTTCCGTTTCCTCCTGAATATTCCACGAAACACGCTCCTTCCCTATAGGTGTGTGTGTTTCGTGGCAATATTTGAAGGACTCATTTACCTCCAATTTTCTGACTATATTACAGGGTCCCTTAACTGTCTCACAGCTGCTTCAGGCGTACCGTGGACTGGAAGCTAGCTGTCTGAATATTTCTCCCTGTATGAGGTTTGTAAAGTTTAATCAACAAATTATTTATATAAAGTATACATAAAA
Organism: Petrolisthes cinctipes; assembly: GCA_033782935.1. Lineage (NCBI taxonomy): Eukaryota > Metazoa > Arthropoda > Malacostraca > Decapoda > Porcellanidae > Petrolisthes > Petrolisthes cinctipes. The sequence goes on along the minus strand of JAWQEG010005840.1, from coordinate 8,960 downwards.
CAAATCCCTGTTGATTTATATATAACCTTTTGGCTCTATTGGCAACGTTTCTCTCTTGTCTTTAACTTCACGAAGCAGCTGAAAAACGTTTCCTTAAAAATGTCTTCTCTTCAATATGGGGTTAACTGTATCATAATATCGGTTAACCTTATAATATTTGTTATCAATATGGTATGGTTTGTCTTCACTATTATTACTTTGAAGGGGATGGTATACTATTGGTAAATCTGGAGCAACTGAATCCTCCAATCTATTCCAAGCAACAGGCCACCATTATTGTTGTTCATCTGGTCCCGTGTCCTTGCATACTTTGGAGGAATCAAGGCATTCCAATGTACCAATAGACACTACATAATATAATATCATAGAGTGGTTGTGCAGGAACTCAATAATCCTTTGTTTACTCAATCATAACATTTTTACTGGCACATCATAATAGCATTTTTTTTTTTTTTTTTCTGAAGGCTACTCGCTCATCTTTTAAAATAGGCTGAGGGAGTCACCATGAGGAAGGAGACCATATCACTATTGTTGACATTAAGAGTCACACTTCACCACCACCATCACCACTACTCATACTTCTCAGAAAGCCCTGGTATATACCGACTAGGATCATTTACATACGTGAGTGAGTGAATGAGTGAGTGAGTGTAAACCTAGATCCTTAGAAGCTAGGGAGTGGGAGGAGTAGTGAGTGAGTGAGGGTAAACTTAGATCCTTTTAGAAGCTAGGGAGGAGTAGTGAGTGAGTGAGGGTAAACTTAGATCCTTTTAGAAGCTAGGGAGGAGTAGTGAGTGAGTGAGGGTAAACTTAGATCCTTTTAGAAGCTAGGGAGGAGTAGTGAGTGAGTGAGGGTAAACTTAGATCCTTTTAGAAGCTAGGGAGGAGTAGTGAGTGAGTGAGGGTAAACTTAGATCCTTGGAAGCTAGGGAGTGGGAAGAGTGAGAGGAGTAGTAGTGAGTGAGTGAGTGTAAACCTAGATCCTCAGCAGCTAGGGAGTGAGAGTAGTAGTGAGGCGTGGGTGGGTGTGTTATTATTATTATTATTATCTCTGACTGTAGACTCGTAACATTAATAAGAATGTCCTCGCTGCATAGCCTGAATCACTGTGACTTTTTTGTTATTCAAGATCAGCTGGACGAATTCAGAGAAGAGGATGAGGATGAGGAGGAAGAGGAGAGGAAGAAAATAAAAGAAGGAAGGAGGAGGAGAGGAGACATTATTGAGAATGGTAATGATAGTGATGATGATGATGAAAATGGGAGGAGGAAGAATATAGAAGGAGGGAAATAAGAGAAGATGGGACAGTATCAAGAAGAGAGAAGGAGAGGAATAAATGAGAGTGAGAGAGAATGAATGAGGGAAGTACAGGAGGAAAGTGTGGGTGTGATGAGTGTGTTTGTTTACAGTGTCAAGCGTTGGGTATATGTATGCATATAATGTTTACATTAGGGGTAACT
>JAWQEG010005840.1:0-2500 GCA_033782935.1 Petrolisthes cinctipes | reverse complement strand
AATAGGACACCATTATTTTTTTTCAAATCTAGTCCTGTTTCCTGGCATACTTTGTAGGAATCAAGGCTCAAGTCTAATGTAGTACCAAAAGTATATTATCCCTTTAATTACGCCCTTGTTTCTTCTACTTGCCTTAGGTCCCAATACCAATTCAAAAATACAAATCTACTACAAGGCCACAATTTCGGGCACTTGGCGTTCCTATTTTAGATAATGAGTACAATACTGTTTTTGTCCATATGAGTATTGTAATGTGTGGTTGTTGTGAAGATGTGATTGTAAAGGGTAGGTAAGATGTTGTGAAGATGTGGTTGAAAAGAATAGCTTTGGAAAGAGAGGAGTAAGATTTTTTTTTTTTTTTTTTTTTTTTTTTTTTAATTAGGGTAATCTGATTAATATAATTGTCCTCAAAACCTGTCTCCGATATACAATACAGCAATAAGGGACTGATAGGGATTTGCAGCTCTGTGTTCCAAGTTATCTATGATGTGATCAGGTGACATGGAGTAAGAAAGGAGAGGCATATCAACATTATTTCATTACCCATATTACAAGTATACTGTCCTCTTTCCCACGTATAATTATGAGTATAGATGATCATTATTCTGCCCTACATCCCTTCTATATGAATATTACTTTATATAGCTTCACTACCCCATTTCCATCTGAGTGTAATCTTCTCTACACACATTCCTAACATTCTAATAAAAAAATTCACCCCCACAGATTAAGAATGTCGTGGTGTGTAGCGAAGGTGTGTGTGGTGTTGTTGTTGTTGGGTGTTGTCGTGTCCACCATGGCACAATTACACAGTGTTTGCAGCCTCAACCCACCACAGTACTCCTGCCCTTCCTCAGACCTTCTCCAAATGCAGTTCAGCGGGGTGAGTCATTAATTATTTTCGAAGTATTGAACTGTGTGTGTGTGGGTGTGTGGGTGATTTTCTGGTTTAAAGTGTCTATGAGAAGCGTGACTCTACAGTACACCTTCTTGTAAATTCAACCCAAATATAGAAGTGAAACGTCAAGTAATAATGTTTTTATCTTTTCCTTCTCAGGTAAACGTGGAGAGCTGCGGGGGAAACTACAGCAAGTCTCTCTTCTCTGAACTCATTGCTGTTACATACACGCAGGCAGTCCAGGTTAGTTAGTAGATGGCCAATACCACTACGATAATAATATGACGTTATAGAATGCTGTGTGTTGTTGTGTGGTTTTCTTATGCTGTTATAGAAAGCTGTGTGCTGTTGTGTTGTTTTCTTATGTTGTTATAGAAAGATGTGTTGTTGTCTTGTTTTCTTATGCTGTTATAGAAAGCTGCATATTGTGTTTTTATATTATGCTGTTATAGAAAGCTGTGTTATGTTTTCTTATGCTGTTATAGAAAGCTGTGTGTTGTTGTGTTGTTTCCTTAAGGTGTCATAGAAAACTGCATACCTGTGTGTTGATTTGTCGAACTACCAAAATAAGTTCCTGAATTCTGCATTGCGTGGGTGTCCCTGTCTTTTATCCCAACCCTGGCAAGCTATATAGGACGTAACAAAGCATGTCTTCTCAAGCAGGTCAAGACAAGACAAAAAAGAGAGTAGAGAGACCTCAACCTCAACCCCCCACGCACTAACTAACCAACTTGTCACCCCTAACCTTTACTGATAGTGAGAATAGAGGCGACTATATTATTTATATACACACACACACACACACACACACACACACACACACACACACACACACACACACACACACACACACACACACACACACATTCTCTAAACTTCACTTCACTCATGTTCATATGTCACTTCACACACACACACACACACACACACGCACACACATAATCTATACACACAAACACACACAAGCATAATTTATACAAGCAAACACTGACACATTTCTCTCTCTCTCTCTCTCTCTCTCTCTCTCTGTCTCTCTCTCTCTCTCTCTCTCTCTCTCTCTCTCTCTCTCTCTCGTTAATAAGTTGTGTAGAGTAATGTTGGCGTTCACCTGCCCACGTCACAAGGCCCTCAGCCCCTCACAGGTCACTTCCTAATATACAGGTATTAGCAGGAAATCCTCTGAGCTCACACGGTCTGGTCTTTCAAGGTGGTGGATGGGGGACTGAGTGGCAGGGGTTACACACACACACACACACACACACACACACACACACACACACACACACACACACACACACACACACACACACACATTCTCTATATGTCACTTCTCTCTCACACACACACACACAAACAAACGCACACATTCTCAATAAGTCACTTCGCTCATACTCATAATGACACTTCACACACACACACACACACACACACACTCTCTCTCTCTCTCTCTCTCTCTCTCTCTCTCTCTCTCTCTCTCTCTCTCTCTCTCTCACACACACACATGTTCCTACGTCACTTCACACACACACACACACACACACACACACACATGTTCCTACGTCACTTCACGTACTTTTTCATTCTTTTATCTGTTTCACTCTC
>JAWQEG010005839.1:27500-56513 GCA_033782935.1 Petrolisthes cinctipes | reverse complement strand
TTTTTTGGTACATTAGAGTGCCTTGATTTCTCCAAACAGAACCAGAAGAGCAAAAGTAATGGTTGTTCTGCTGTTGCTTGGAATAGTTTGGAGGATTCAGTTGCTCCAGATTTACCAACACAAAATTTCCCCCTTATTTAAGACTTGGTAGGTTTCGACAACACGACTTTTACCACCTACTGTAACAAACGATATTAAAAACTCTACGGATAGTTCACATCACTTTTTAACACATACTTTAACAGGCTATAATAAAAACTCTACGGACGGGTCACAACACTTTTAACCACATACTTTAATTAACAGACTATATAAAAACTCTACGGACGGTTTCACACGACTTTTACCACCTAACTGTAACAGACGATATAAAAATTCTACGGACGGTTCACAACACTTTTAACACATACTTTAACAGGCTATATTAAAACTCTACGGATGGTTCACAACACTTTTAACACCTACTGTAACAGACGATATAAAATTCTACGGACGGTTCACAACACTTTTAACAACATACTTTAACAGGCTATATAAAAACTCTACGGACGGTTCACATCACTTTACGCAGCGGTGGGGTTACACAGAGAGGGGATAACACAGGGGATTCAACATGGGATTGGGTACGCTTTGAGAATTAATTAGTAGAACACAAGAGTCACGTTGTGGATATGGGTTTTAATGTAATTCAATTCATTAAGGGGGTGCGGGGGGTAGGGGGACAGGCTTGGGGGAGGGGTGTTGGGGGGGTGCGGGAATAGGTTGACAGGCTTCGGGGGGGGGGTTTGGGGGTATGCGGGAATAGGGGACAGGCTTTGGGGGGTTAAGGGGGTGCGGGAATAGGTTACAGGCTTTCTACCCACCCCAAGCCTTGTCCCCCTATTCCCGAACCCCCCAAACCCCCCCCAAGCCTGTTCCCTACTCCCGCACCCCCTTAAATTTTCCCCCTCTACCCCCCCCCAAGCCTTTTCCCCCTATTCCCGCACCCACAACCCCCCCCCCCAAGCCTGTCCCCTATTCCCACACACCCCAAACCCTCCCCAAGACACACACACGAACACACAAATTGACCCACGTAAGAAAATAACACACTCAAATGACCCCCTCCTAAATCACACACACACACACACACACAAAATGACCCCCTCCTAAATCACACCACACACACACACACACACAAAATGACCCCCTCTCCTAAAACACACACACACACACACACACAAAATGACCCCCTCCTAAATCACACACACACACACACTACACACACAGACAAATATCCTAATTAATCTGACATGCACGCAGATAATTAAGTTTTTATCCGTCCTATGACAAATAATTATCCGGCTCATAATAATTCATTCACCAGCAGATTAGAATTCATTCGTATCGCTAATCTACTTTGTCACCCTGGACCATACTGACCTGATGATCATTAAGTAAGGGGATATTCGGCATCAGGAATTGGTACAGCTCTGGACAAAAACTCTCTCGACTCGTTTGACAGCATTGGTATCTGATAGTGTGATGGGGGTTGGAGTTAGGGGAGACTCTTCACTAAATCTTAATATTCAGTGTGTGGTGTGTGTGTGTGTGTGTGTGTGTGTGTGGTGTGTGTGTGTGTGTGCTATCAGCGGGAGGTCCTGTGTAAATATGTACAGTCGTGGTCAAAAATAATCATCCATGATAGGAGTAACTCACGTAAACTTTTGACAGCTTCCCTCTGTTCCTTAGCTGATAAACTTTCCAATAAATAGATTAAGTACCATCTTTTAATTTACTACAAGCAGCTACGCACTACTTAAAACAATAACATCATAATATGAACGTGAAAACTTTAGACAGTAAATTGCTTGAGATACCCATATGTGGATGATTATTATTGACCACGACTGTATGATAGTAAACTCAGAGTCAGTGTACAGTAGTTGTGCTTCTCTCAAGATTCAGAGATGCCAAATGCTACCAACCAAGCCAAGTCGAGAGAGTTTTGTCCGGAGCTGTACACAGAGCATTGGTTACAAGTGGTCTTTATTCTGGACATACTGTAATCTACTGTAAACTTTCACTCTCTAGACTTGAAATTCACCTTCTTTCCCTCTCCCTCTCTTTTCAAAACTCTCACTCTCTCCTCCTCCACTCCTTCTCTCCTCCCCTACCCCCCTCCTCACCATAACCCCTCTCTCATCCATATAATTCTTCTTATTCCCTCCTCCCCTCCTCTTCTCCTACTCCTCCTCTTCTTCCTCCCCTCTTCTTTCCCCTCCTTTCATCTCCATATAACTCTCCTTACTTCCTTCCCTCCTTCTCCTACTCCTCCTCTACTTCTTCCTACTCCTCCTCTTCCCCCTCCTACTCCTCTTCTCCTACTCCTCCTCTTCTTCCTCCTACTCCTCCCCCTCCTTCCATCTCCATATATCTCTCCTTACTCCCATCCCTCCTTCTACTCCCCCCTCCTACTCCTCCTACACCTTCCCTCATCCATATAACTCATTCTTACTTCCTTCCTTCCTTTCTTTTCCTTACAGAGTACCAGAGTTAATACGTATGTTGGGTTCTCTCTCCTTGTCCCTGCTTGCCACGTTGTCAGTCACTCTACTCACCTTTTATCAACTCAGATTCATGTACGTAAACACCATTTTCTTTTAATTTATTGTGTGTGTGTGTGTTTTCTTGCGTCCGTGTGTGTGTGTGTTTCCTTGCGTACGTGTCTGTATATACAGGGTTATTCAAAACTACATTTACAAAATGACAGGGTAAAGTCCTGACATGATGTTAAACATATTTCCATATGTATTTTTCAAAATTTAAAATGTTCATGACAGACATGAAAGCCAAATCCATTACCGTGGGCGAATGATCGAACACTTCTAAAACTAACCTCCTCCCCCCCCCCTCCACAGCACCCCGTGTTCTCTCTCGGGTAGACTAGGGAACTTAATACAACGTATGAACCAATAAACCCTTATCGATCATGGGATTCAAACAGATCCTTAGGCTTCGAATTGATCCCAAGTATTCGTGTTATTGTTTTGTGGTCGAGTTACACTTACCGAGAGATACGTGTAGATGCCAGGGCGGTACTACTAACTTATCTGACATTACAAGAAACACGAAGCCTTGGGATCGATTAAAAGCCAACGGATCTGTTTGAATCCCATGATCGATAAGGGTTTCATTGCTTCATACGTTTTAAAACTTGCCTTGTCCACTTAAGAGAGAGCAGGGGATGAGGTGGGGGGTAGGTGTTAATTTTAAAGTGTTAGATCATTCGCCCACGGCAATGGATTTGGCTTTCATGTGTGTAATTAACTTTATATATTTTTGAAAAATATATATGGAAATATGTTTAACATCATGTCAGGAATTTACCCTGTCATTTTGTAAATGTAGTTTTGAATAACCTGTGTGTGTGTGTGTGTGTGTGATATTATCTTTATATTTACCAGGCCATATATATAATACTTCTAAATCAATCCCTCTTTCACGCCTCCCTTACATCCATCTTCATCTTCCAATTCCCTACTTCCTTACCTTAAAAACTCTCCCCCTCCCCCCTTCCCCATTCACCCCTACTAATTTCCCTCCCTTCCTCCCTTCCCCCCTCCCTTTCTTTCATATGCTAATCATTGCTCCCCCCAACTCCTCCTGTTCCTTCCTTCTTTTTACCTTCTCCCTATTGATGGTTCGACTCTATCCTCCTTCTCCTCTTCTTCCTTCTTCCCTCACAATTTCCTACTCCCTCCCCCTACTCCTCCTTCTCCTCCCCCTATTCCCCCTCCCCCTTCTCCTCCCCTCCCTCTCCTCCTATTCCTCCTTCTCTTCCCCCTCCTCCTTCTTCTCATCTTCCTCACCCTATTCTGCATCTGTATTTATTATTGAGGATGGGTGTGAAGGTGTTCGCTCATTGGACCAGACAGCAAGAGGACAAGTACTACAAGACCCGTCCTCCTTTATTCATACTCAGTCGTCTGGAAAGGGGGGAGAGGCGACCCCCTTTTTCATCCCTCACTCTGCTCTGTTTTACTCTTTTACACCCATACCTCTTTCTCTCCCTCTTTCTGTTTCTATTCCTCTTTCTCTCCTCTTTCTGTTTCTATTCCTCTTTCTCTCCTTTTCTGTTTCTCTCCCTCTTTCTTTTTCCTTTCTATATCCTTTCCTCTTTTACACCCATACCTCTTTCTCTTTCCCTCTTTCTCTCCTTTAAAATTTATATTCCTCTTTCTCTCCATACCTCTTTCTCTTCCTTCTATTTCCTTTCCTCTTTCTTTCTCTTTCTATTTCCTTTCCTCTTTCTCTCCCTTTTCATACTCTCGCCCTCTTTCTCTCTCTTTCTATTTCCTTTCCTCTTTCTCTCCTTTTCTGTTTCTCTCCCTCTTTCTCTCTCTTACAGTTTCCTTTCCTCTTTCCTCTCCTTTTTATTTGAACAAACGTTAGACGAGACGAAGCATGAGTGAGTCGAGATTGTGTTGTTTCGAGCATATCAACAAACCATTCCCCCCCCCCCCAACCCCAGCTCCACCTCTGGCATCAGGCACAGTGTTACCAGAACCGATATCACACGAGTCAAGGGCATAATATACTGTTGGTACACTCGCAATCCAAAATATGTATCCAGGCTTGATTCGAATAGCCTGATCGAATATTAAGCGAGCTCAAGCAAATATAAAACAGAATAAGCGTTGTAATTGGTTCACTAGTATCTCAAATGATTCGAAACTTCAACAAGACTTGGATACAAATATGAAACAGGATAAGCATTGTTGTAATTGGTTCACTAGTATCTCAAATGATTCGAAACCTTCAACAATACCTGGATACAAATATAAAACAGAATAGGGGTTGTAATTTGTTCACTAGTATGTCAAATGATTCGAAACTTCAACAAAGTCAAAGAACTGTACACAATTATTATGCAAAAAAAAATTATGACTGCATAAATAAAAGTGTATATTATTATTATTTTCACTTACCTCCACTCCAGCACGTGTTGTTGTTGTTGTTGTTGTCCTTGGTTTCATTTTGTCCAAGAAGAACGAACGTCAGGCTCTTACAGTCAAACCATTGTTAAGTTACACTATCACCACTTCCTTCCTTTATCTGTGACTCTTCGTAAGGACCCTGTGTGATCGTGTGTGTATGGGAATTGGAGGCTTTCAGACGATTCCTCCTAACTATTATGACATGAAACACACTTGCTTGCTTCCTCCATTATAGGTGTGTGTGTGTGTGTGTATGTGTATGTGTGTGTGTGTGTGTGTGTGTTTCGTGGCAATATTCGAAGCACGCATTTACCTCCAATTTTCTGACTACATCACACAGGGTCCCTTAACTAACCATTCATTACCAAACCAACCACTTATCACTGTATCCATTTTCACTTCCAATATCAGAGTTTTAGGCTTCACTTTTATATTATGCACAAAATACCTTCGATATTGACCAGTACTTTTAGCATCTGTTTTATATTATAATTTCGGAGATTGATTTGTTAAGGAGGTGCGGAAATAGGGGGACAGGCTTGGGGGGGGGGGGGTTTAGGGGGGGTGCGGGAGTATGGGGACAGGCTTGGGGGGGGGGGGGTTTAGGGGGGGTGCAGGAGTATGGGGACAGGGCTTGGGGGGGGGGTTAGGGGGGTGCGGGAGCATGGGGACAGGCTTGGGGGGGGTTTTGGGGGGTTGCGGGAATAGGGAGACAGGCTTTGGGGGGGGGTTAGGGGTGTGTGGGAGTAGGGGGACAGGCTTGGGGAGGGGTGAGGGGTGTGTGGAGTAGGGAGCAGGATTGGGGGGGGGGTTAGGGGGGGTGTGGGAGTATGGGACAACGCTTGGGGGGGTTTTGGGGGGTTGCGGAAGTAGGGGGACAGGCTTGGGGGGGTTAGGGGGGTGCGGGAATAGGCTACAGGCTTTCTACCCTCCCCAAGCCTGTCCCTATTCCTGCACCCCCCCAGTCCCCCCCTCCCCCAAGACTGTCCCCTACTCCCGCACCCCCTTAACACTAGACACGTCCACTCACTAGATTAAATATCCACTGGAATGAATACACACACACACACACACACACACAGACTTGTCCCCCCCCCTCCCCACATACACACACAGAGACTTGTTCACTCCCCTCCCCCCCCTCCACACCACACACACACACAGACTTGTCCCCCCCCCTCCCCACACACACACAGAGACTTGTTCACTCCCCTCCCCCCCTCCACACACACACACACACACTTATTTTCCACTCACGAAACGTCTCGACACATGGCCCAGAAATTTGAGAGTCCAGGACTAGAGTTGTCGAACTTGATGAATCCGAACATTGGGGGAAGCATGGTTTACGAACCCTGCCTCGAAACTGGTCTCCTTAGCCTAGTGTGTGATTGTCTGTCTGTCTGTATGTATGTATGTATGAATTTTCGTGTGTGTGTGTGTGTGTGTGTGATAAAAAGGAAGGGCTGACCTGACCTAATCTGACCCAACCTAACATGACCAAATCTAACCTAACTTAGCCTAACCTAACCTAACCCAACCTAACATGACCAAATCTAACCTAACTCAGCCTAACCTAACTCAACCTAACCCAACCTAACATGACCAAATCTAACCTAACCTGACCCAACCTAACATGACCAAATCTAACCTAACCTAACCTAACCTGAAGAAGCAGTAACCAAATGTCGGATTTTGCGTGTGTGTGAATTGGAAAGTCTCTGCTTCCTCCAAACAATACCATGAAACAGATGACATTATTCAGGTGTTCTGTTTCTTGGCATAGTTTGGAGGTATCAGTTGCCCTCCAATGTAAGGGTTAAGGTCCAATCCTCCTCATACCGTGTTATTTCTTATCCATTTTGTCGAGGTAATATATTTTCTAACTCATCTAGAGTTGGCCACAGGAATTCTTACTCAGGCTATATGGAAAGAGAGGTCATTATTTTGGAAGTACAGCAATGTGTGTGTGTGTGTGTGTGTGTGTTTACAGTGTGTGTTTGTTACCTGGCTGGAGCCGCTGGACCAGGGTCCAAGGAGTGTTGGAGAGCAACTGAACACAGTTCGAACAAGTGAATTTTCCAAACCATTCTCAACGTTGAGAGAGGTTTAGAAGACTCACTTTTTCGAACTTTGTTCAGTTGCCGTCCAACACTCCTTGTACCCTGGTCCACCACTATCACCCATGGCTGTACCTCAGCTAGTAATAATAATAATAACCATCAAACAAACAAACACATCCACCAAACGACATGACAACATCCAGGGGGGGGGGGGGAACAAATAGACTTCTCTGGTTGTTCTATTTACGCGCCTGTGAAACATAAATATATTTCCATACTGTGCTTTATGACTCGGTAGATGTGGGTATGGAGACACGACTTTTACCACCGACTGTACAGAAGGTGCCCGAGAACATAATTATTATATAAACTTATAACGCAACAATGAGATGGTGATCGTCATATTAATGTATATACACGATATAATAATATTTACTTATTATAATTACCTTTTACATAATAAACTTTGTAGAAAATATCGTGCAAGTGTTATTTCTTATCCACTATACAGACATTTCTATTTAGTTTTTTTTACCATCCATGATAATTTTAGTGGTAAATAATCCCTTCCTGCTTGTCCTCATTGTATTATTATTATTATTATTATTATTATTATTATTATTTATCGCCGACATATTATCAAAACTGTACAGGATATAGTAATAGTTATTATTTTCTTTACTGTTGTACCTCCCACCAAAACAATACAGTATAAATAATAATAAATTATAGTGTAAAATTTCAAACAAGTTAAATTGTAAAGTATAACAATCATGACACATGGAGGAATTATTAGACCTTCACTTCAGTATACTCTTAGTACATTGGAGTGCCTTGATTCCTCCAAAGTATGCCAGGAAACTGGACCAGGATAACAAAACTAATGATGTCCTGTTTATTTGGAATAGTTTGAAGGAACCAGTTGCTCCAGTATTACCAACACAAAACTTAAGGCACTGAGCACGGAGGTTGCCTGTGACTAGAAAAATTGTAGGATGCTGTCAGAATAAAACAGAATAATATCAACAAAGCAAAACGTGGGTTACAATGTTACAGTACTGTTTTAAGAAGAGACTTACCACCACCATACCATCTCACCCTGCTGGCATAAGAGAGCTATGTTGTGGTACAGTTGCCTCCAAAAATTTCGAGACACTACCTGCTAGATTGTACAGTAGCGGATATAAGATTTGATACACAATGGGGTGACTCGCACTGGCACACTTATCTATAGGAATTATTAATATACATCTCGCATCTAATTTAGAAAATAGATTTCTTACCGATGTACTGAGTTATCGAGGTGTTTTCTGGTTCAGTCGACACTCTACAGAGGAATTGGTAGCCCTTCAGTATGTGTCTATGTGTCCTGGTGTTGCCGACAGACATAATCTATTTCAAACACCTACTAATGTGTGTCAAGAGTTGGCCAACCCGGGTTCTAATGAGGCCCTTTGATGTTGTCTGGGATGATTTGCCTTCCTCTTACCTTGGCTGATGTAAACACTTCTTCCACACTCCTTGTCTGACCTTCCTTACCCTCCCCCCCCTCCCCCTTCCTTCTCTCACCTAGCTTAACCCTTTCTCGTCCTATATTGAGACATGTGAGCCAGCCAACCCAACCAATTGCCCCTCATTACCCACTTTTCATCTGTCCCATATCTCTACATACAGTATATAAAAGAAATTCCCATACACCTCTCCTATACCCAAACACTTCAATATTGATTCCATACCCACGCTAACACACCCTCTCACCTCCACACGCCTATCTTCACCACATTCTACCCACACTCCACCACCAACTCCATACCCACTCAAACACTTCTTCATATCCAGACTCCTATCTTCCTTTCATTCTCTCCACACTGCTCTCATGTCCAGCATTCCCTCTTTTACAGACAATTCCTTCTGTTTCACACTCTCATCGTCCACCACGTCCCCACAGTCTACTCACACACACTCTACCACCTCGTCACTCCTCCACACCCGTCACAATCACACCGTCAATTTCCCACATGTCCCGTACAGTACTTGCAAGATTGGTTGACACAATTATTACCAACACCAATTTGTATACATATACAAATACTGGTTATACAATACCGGTAAAGTACGGGGGGTAAAAGAACTGGAAACAATTTTGAAACAAAGCTCTCCTACTAGTATAAAGAGGTAATTATTTTCCTGACATGGTTTGGAGGTAGTACTAGCTCTCTATAAATCTATGACACAGAACAGCCCAATTAGATTCTCACCCTTTTCCAGAACCCATAAACTACAATAAATATTTTTTTGTAAAAAGCAATGGCAAATGTCTTTACAGGGGATAGTTGTTGTTGTTGTTGTTGTTGTTGTTGTCGATGTTTTCCCAGGGCAGAATGGCCTCCTGCCCCACAGACCCCCGGTACACTCTGGTCACAGTGAAAAAACAAATTAAAATAAAAGAGGGGCTGGCCCTATATACCCGGGCTACCGAAGCACATCCCAGGGAAATGAGACCAGAGCTTACTGGACCAGGGAGTCTGGGGGCCTCCGACCACCAGGGAGATTGGAGGGAAGGTCTTTGATCCCACAGCCAGTGCTGTGGGCCCAAGTCCACGTTACCACAAGAGCTACAAGTGGAGCCGCACCTTCCACGAGACCAGCCCTGAAGGGACCATAAGGGGGAGGGAGTTTAGACTGCTGCATGCAAAGGGATAATACACCCCCGTGTGCTGGCGGTCCACACAGCAGTGAAAAAAAAAAGAGCCTCCGGTTGCAGTACACTTCAATTTTAATCCATGTGAGCAGATCTCGTCAAATCCACTAGAAAGTGACCAGGTCCTATAACAATCTTTATTCTAGCCCTGTGGGGGATGGCTAGTATTCACAGAGAATAAAGTCAGCCCCCCTGGGCAGAGGGGCTAGTAGTATATGCACATACCAACCAATGATCTCTGGGCATTGATAGGGGGTTGAGCATCTACTGTGATGTCTATGTCATGAACATCAATTCAAGGATGACTGTACCAAATGACTGAGACATGTTCTCGGGTAGCCTGTTATATTCATAACACTTTGAAAAGTTTGTAGTTGCAAAGTTTGTTAGGCTCATAATTGTTGACAATATTCAGCCAAAGTGGATTTAAATCTTACATGAAAGGTGAAATAGTCTGCAGGTACATGATATACCAAAGCCGTATCTTACATTAAAAACAAAATACTGTATAGTATCAATTATAAAACACAGAGGATGTGAAACATGGTGATTAACAGTAAATATTATTATTATCATCATTATCATTATTTATCTCACAGAGTTCATAATAACTTCAGACTCAGTGTCTCTGCTCATTCAACCTTTAGTGGAGTTCTACTTCAGGCTCATGAATGAAAAATATAAATGTAGGCTAAGTCTTGTGTCTCACAAATAACTACTATAAAAAAATTATGTAAAAAAGTTAGCAAGTGCTCTTCATTTATAAAATGAAAATTTTACCAACAATCTGTTCTGTTTATATAAAAAACCTTCCATTTATTTGTACAGTGAGAAATGGATCAATATGGTCTGGAGCTGGAGTGAGAATAAGAGTTAGGAGGAGGGTATGAGGAGGAGGGGCCTACAGGGGGGTAACTGGGAGGGTTAGCAGAGGAAGGGGCCGGAGGGGGATAGTATGAAGAAGATGATGAGCCGTGTGGAGGAGGAGGAGTTGGGTAGTGGCTGGGTGGGATGCTCTGATTGGCAGTCTGGGTAGGGTAGTGGGTAGTGGTAGCAGGGGGTTGATGGTAGGAGGCAGGGGGATGGTTAGTAGAGGAGTAGTGTGAGGGAGGGGGCTGGGAGGTATAGTGTGGGGGTGGGGCAGGAGAGGTGACTGTAGTAGGGGGGGCCGAGTAATGCCTTGGCTGCTGGTATGTAGGTGGGGGTGCCTGTGGGGGAGGCTGTGGTGGGGGGGGTCCCTGAGTGGATGATGCAGTGTAAGGATAGGGGTACCTCTGAGCAGGGGGGGGTGCTGTAGAGGGGGCAGGCTGTGAGGATGAAGGCTGGGCAGTGTATGATGCAGAGTATGAAGGATATTGGTATTGGTATGGATATTGTTGTGAGTTTCCAGATGTTGTCCCTGTCCCTACTACTGTCCCTTCACTCTTGGCTGGAGATGACTTGACCTCCTCCTTCTTGGCCTTTTTGGCAGGGGGTGTAGTAGGGGAAGATTGTGGTGGGGTAGAGGGTCGTCGGGGTGTGGTAGGGGCCCTCAGTGCAGCAGCAGCACCCTCTGGTGGGGCCGTTCCACCATCAGCACGGTTTGGGGAATACAGATCCAAAACCTGATGGCAGATATCTGGAGGAACAATGAAAAGACAATATTAATACCGCTTAATATAATTATAATTAGCAATATATTTACAGGTAATTGAGATGTGAAACGTTTTGTTAAATACTGGAGACAATGCTTTTACTGGTCGGGCACTAACCTGAAGGCTGTAAACCCTGATTCTAATTTTTTTTTTTTTTTTTAATGTTCCAACACTGGACATAGGCTTCATCAAGCCCGTTACCTTGGTCCAGGTCAACTGCTACCCACACACACGTCACAACTTTAATATTTAGTTTGTGAATTCATACACAACATGTACATCTGGAAGTATTCAACTGTGAAGCCAGCACTCCTTCCTTCTCACAATTTTCATATCACCCAACTCCCTTCCCCATTCTCTACAGCAGTGATAACTATAGTAACTAATATCCAGCATGGATGCAAAAAATCAGCAAGCTGGTTTCCAAAATTTTGCAATACTGTTCATAACAAAATATGCGCTTAGAACATTATGTCACAAAATACTACAGTATAAAGCGTTTTGATGGAATCTTAAAAAGGGCAATATTTATATCGACCCCATGACATCAATTGAGCCATACTGTCCTTGTCCACATTCACCTCCTCCTCCTCCTCCTCCATTACAGTATTTTCAGCGAGCAGTCTGCAAAGCTAACATAAAAGTAAATAAACACTTACCCTCAAGAAGATCCATAGAGATTCCTTCAACATACATGTCCCACCAGTGAAAATGTTTTGGGGTGCGACCAGCCCAATCCATCACCTCAAACTTGCTGAGTTTACCAGCAAGGTACATAAGAGCAATAGCAACAATCTCTGGCTCCCACTGCAGGCATAGTGTTGTGCACAGACTGTAGAAATGGTAAATAACAATGTTAGTAGAAGTACAGTACATACATTACATCTACACAAAACCCAATATATAATTATACAACGATAGTATACTACACTTTATTTAACAATAGTATACTACATTTTATTCAACATGAATAAACAATGAACCATTCTTTTTGACTCATAGGCTTATCCACATTGTGTAAGAAGCATTATAGTTTTGTGAGTGCAATGTCTCAGTAACTGTTTTAGTGTCCATACACATACAGTGGGCTCTTTACACAAGCTAAGTTCTGAAAATCAATTATCAGGTGTTTGGGTAGTATTTTTACACATGTTATCACCTTCATAAACAAACTGACTAAGTCATAATTTTCTACTTATATTATTTAGATCCTATCCAGATATCAACAAAAAATAACTCAGGTCATTTGCTTATGACAATATGTATTGTGACCTCCTGCTGCATTCATCAGTCTCATGAGATTGCAGCTTGCATAAAACTTACAGCAAAGTGAAAAATGAAGAGAAACAAAATCAGAGCAAGATCTAGCAACAACATAACTACTGTGTGTGGCTATGAATAAATCAAGTCTTACTTCAGTAAATGTTAAGCTACTATACAGTGCAGTAAACCAGGTTCCCATTTTGCATTACCATACTACCGGTAGTTTCCATTATTAATTTTTCTTGATTTGCAATATACTCATAATATATCACCCATGACTTCAATATATGAAGAGCTCCCACAAACTGCTATGACTGAGCAGCATATAAAGCATTCTGAATATATACTTCTTGAAAGTACTCTATGCAAAGATTTGGGGTGATTGAACCTCTGAAGCACAGAATTAATAGTTTCCACCTGTGAATCAACTGAACTTATAAACATGTACGTCTGTTTATCTACATATATAAATTATACATGACATGAACAGATGCCTGGCAATACTGTACAGCAAAGGTAATTTTCTACTGGTCTTGTCTGCTAAAGAGAAAACCAATAAAATGCATTGGTGTGGTCAGGGCAATTGTGGTTATCACTGCAAGACATAGATGAAGGATTTCTTACATACCTGTCATTTACGAATGTCCATGCCATTTGTACCATGTTAGGAAGTTTCTTCTTATCCCCTGAAAATAGAAATTTGCAATTATAATGTCCAGTAACATAAGCTTTGTAAAGAGTTTCTCTTTACAATTAGTAAATCTGCCCAGGGGGGCTGACTATATTCTCTGTGAATATTAACCATCCCCCACAGGGCTAGAATAAAGATTGTTGTAGGATTTGGTCACTTTCTAGTGGATTTAACAAGATCTGCCCACATGGAATAAAAATCCACGTGAGGTGTACTGCAACCGGAGTTTTTTTTTTTTTCACTGCTGTGTGGACCGCCAGCACATGGAGGTGCATTATCCCTTTGCATGCAGCAGTGTAAACTCCCTCCCCCTTATGGTCCCTTTAGGACTGGTCTCATGGAAGGTGCGGCCCCACTTGTGGTAATGTGGACTTGGGCCCACAGCCCTGTCTGTGGGATCAAAGACCTTCCCCCCCCAATCTCCCTGGGGGTCGGAGGCCCCCAGACTCCCTGGTCCAGTAAGCTCTGGTCCCATTTCCCTGGGATGTGCTTCGGTAGCCCAGGTATATAGGGCCAGCCCCTCCTTTATTTTAATTTGTTTTTTCACTGCGACCAGAGCGTACCGGGGGTCTGTGGGGGAACATCAACAACAACAATAATAATTGGTAAAAATCTTCACTAAGATCCATTAACTATCTAGGAGTGGGATGCTCATTGCTGACACAAAGAAACAAGAAAATATTAAAATATTTAAGGTTCAAGTCCTGTTCCTTCCTAGGAACAACAAAGGATGGCCATGACAGAAGAGGGAGTAATTACTCTTCTGTCCCATTCACCAAAATTCTTCCTAAAGACTGAAGTTGCCAGTCCCCTCCAATGGAGAAATGTCCCACCTTGTTTTCCCCTACAAGGCTGGTAGATGGACCTCACTCACCCATCATAATGATGTCTGAACCATGTATGGCAGTCACTATGACAAACACATGTGATGGCTGATGGGGTCACCATATTCTTCAGCCAAAAGATTGTTAAACCACTTAAAGAAAACAAAATGTATGTGGCAAAGTTGGTCTACACAGTGATATATGATGAGTTGAGGAGTGCCTTTCATTATTTCCATGCATGAGATGGTTGATAATCTAATCAGGAGGGGAAACTTGGAAACCAATCAACACTCACCCTTGAGGCACTTGGCATACTTGAGCAAATAGGTGTATGGATGTTCCACAATAAAGTCAAACTTGATGGTCTGCAGCAGGATTCTCTCTAGAGTCATCACCTGTCAAAAAATATAACCTTTAGAATATAGAATAACAATACAGAACATACGCTAGGGAAGATTCTGGGGTACTGTATATGCAGCAATATAGTGCACATATACCACTTACTTAAATATATTGGGAGTAATTTGGTGCATCATAAAATAAAAGAGAGCATTATACTAAATCACAAAATAAATAAATAAATAGATAAATAAATAAATAGATAAATAAATAAATAGATAAATAAATATATAAATAAATACATACATAAATAAATAACCATATATGGGCAATGTGTGGCCTTGGAAGTGTAAATGTGACAGAAAAGCCGAATAACAAATTCAACAATACCCTAAAGTGAAAATTGAGACCTGTGTTAAGGGGAGATTCTCTTATTGGTGAATTGAAAGGTCTCTTGATTTCAACAAACTATGCCATGAAACAAATCCCCTATTAGTATACCACTGAGGGCATCTATTTCCTGGCATAGTTTGGAGGAATCAGTAGCTACCGTATATAATTTACCACCAAAGAGGATCTCCCCTTCATCCACAGTACTGTATCTCTACCTGCCTTAGGGCCTTATGCAAGAACCTTGATGGTGTTGACGATGGCGTGGTACTAATATGAGGTCTCCATAAACAATATATAATAGAGCCATCGTATCATTACCATGCCATTGTCAACACCATTAATGTTTCTGTATACGGCCCTTATTAGAGATGCTGTTGCCTCACCTCCTCCCTGGGATCAGCACCAAACTCAGCCCAGGTTACTTCATCCATCAGACTTTTGGCTGTTTTCATTATGTCTCTGCACTTCTTGGGAGTCTCCTCCACCTTGCCAGCCAGAAAGAGGCAGCAGCATGCGGTCACCTAGGGAGCACAGAGCCATTCTTGTCTTAGATACCCTACACATTCAGCAAGTATAAAAATCATTACTAATACCAATACTATATCTTATGGTGGGATGATTATTACAAAAATTATAGCACACAATAAGTTAAAATCCTGCAAAAATAGCTCACTGTTACTAGATTGATGCTGAGAGAAACATTAATCTCATATCTCATTACAGGCACACATAAATGAAGCTTTACACATACACATCCAAAAATACTCCGATACACACTCTTACCACAAGGATACCATACAGAGGGGTAGGATTGAAATGACAACATCACAATAAGTCACCCTCTCCAATGGCTGTTAAAACGTATAGCCTCTGGCTAGGACAGTGGTAGAATGCGCGGCTGCAGTTTCTGTGGTCCAGCGTTCAGTCCTTGCTCGGGACACTGTAAAAACTTTTCACTTATGCCAGAGGTTACCACCCCTGTGAGCAGGGGGTGGGGGGTTTGAGTCGGCTGTCTGAGGTCTTCCTGCTTGCGCAGCCATAGCCGAAGCTGACTCAGGTCTCACGTGGGTGGAGAGGTCTCTGGGCCACTCATCATCTTTGTGATGCGTGCTATAGTTGTGTTTCATACAGTCTGGTGTGTGCTTCACTCTGTCCCATTGACTGCCACTCATTGGCAGCTTTTAGCTCTTACACAGACTTTTTAACCAAATGCTAAAATTTTTAGAAAATAAAAGCCGCAATGATAGAAATCAAGTTACTAGTAATGCTGCAAATAGTAACGATTCCTTGAGGGAAAAAAATTATCAACATCCTATATTATCTATTTGTGTTCTGTAATGACAAAGAAATGCATCACATGAAAAGTGTCTTACATGTCTTGGGAAGGCCTGGAAGGTGTGGACCATGTAAAAGCGGTGGAAGTAGACAACACCCGTGGCCATGGTCTCATACCGGAGGCCCATTTTGTTGCCCACCTGAGGAGAAGCCCAAAGGTAACACAAGACTTCACTCAATTAATACCATAATGATATACTGTACAGTAATTTTCTTACTAACACATGATACTAATATATCAAATATTTTGCTTGACTAAAACTAATTGCAGTACAGTACAGTAATCAGCCTGGTTCTTTGGTTCTACAGTACATTTACCTTTCTATGCACAACCTGACAATTAAACTAACCTACAATACCTTACTCCTTGAAAATGTACAGTAATGTAGGTTTATGTGGAAACTATGTATAAAAAAAAAAGGATTTTCTGTATCTACTGTATACAAAAGTGAGGAGATGAAAACTAAAAATGTGTTGACCTGGAGTATGAAGCGAGCACCTTCCCGGCGGTACTGCACCTCCTGCTCCCAGCTGAGTCCAGCCACTATACTCGGGGTGTGGCGCAGCTCTCGTTTCTCATAGTACCAACCAGAGATCTGCTGGGGAAGTGAGTGGTTTAATATAGGTTGTCTTAAAGATGGATATAACTTACCAACTCTTTCACAGCAACTCCCAGACCTCATCTATTATATTATATAAGCAGGTACCGTAGTAGGTACATACTGAACATGTTCTTAAACTCGTTATATTATACTGGCAGCAGAAAGAGATGATGCTGATGTATAAATGATAAGAATAATAATAGTAAGTGACATGCAAGGAAATAACCTAATTAAAACTTACTATCTAAGCTGGGAGTCTGCATTAATGTCTCCCTGACTATGAGTAGGACTTTAATCCTTCCATATCACATTTAGGTACTATCATGAACAAAAGTTTGGTTCCTTTTACTATTTTTCTTTTTGAGAATGGATCCAGAAAATAAATCTGGTATATGTAATGCAATTATTACATTGACAACTTTAGTCTCCATAAGTCTTCTAAATTTGTTGCTTTAATTATGAAATACTATTTAAAAGGTCAACCTCCATGTGACAAAGTGAACAAGGGTGAAGGGATAATGATTCTGTCCAGTTGAGGAAACAACACAATTTACTTCATGATACAGTACGTAACCTAACTACAACCACATCAAATATTAATACAGTGTAATCTAATACATATGTTCAAAGTAGAATCAGAATGTATTGTACTTTAAATTTACTGTAAAGGAACAAGGCAAAAGAAGATCTATTTTTGTACATTTCTGTCTGCCTTTATTGCTGCGTTTTTTACTCCACCACATACTTCTTGACTATGGTATCTACTTTATCACATGCTTTCTCTACAATCATGAAAAAGGCCCCAAACAAAATAAACTCTCTTCTCATAGTAGTTAAAAGCAATGATGCATCAGAGAACAAAGATCTGGTTTACACATCGGCTACTCTTCCTCATAACTCTGTCAATATCTATCCTACCATAAAATAAAATAAATGTACAATTTACTGGTTTTGTTTCCTCTTTTCCTTCTTTGTTTCTCACTTCCCATTCCCAAAATAACTTCTCTGAGTCTGTCAATATTTAATAAGCTACGGTACCAATAAAAAAAAAAATTGTACAACTTACTGGTTTCTTTGCTTCCTCTTTTCCTTCTTTATATTTTCTCTTGCGGTCCATCCTGAGCTCCTCAATGGCGGCCAAATGGTGTTGCATTATTACTTTCTTCTTTGTACGTTCAGTCTGGCATAACCTGGTGGTCTTTATCTGATGACGTCTACTCCCTCGTTCTCATCTATATATACAGCTGTAAAATATTAATCACATTATATAATACTTTCTCTGTTGCTGATATTAAGGGGGTGCAGGAGTAGGGGACAGGCTTGGGGGGGGGAGTAGGGGACAGGCTGGGGGGGGGAGGGGTTTGGGGGGTGCAGGAATAGGGGGACATGCTTGGGGTGGGTAGAAATCCTGTCCCCTATTCCCGCACCCCCCTAACTCCCCCCCCCCAAGCCTGTCCCCTACTCCCGCACCCCCCTAAACCCCCTCCCCCAAGCCTGTCCCCCTATTCCCACACCCCCTTAAATAAACCATGATCATAACACTGACACCTTACTTTCACCAACTTACAGCACATACTTGGAAAAAAACACAAAAAAAAACACACAATTAATATATAATTTATATGGGCCCACAACTTATAATATGGTGTCTAACTATCCTACAATTTGTTTGGATGGGATTTTGAGATTGGTTGTACACACGATAAAAAACTACCGGTGCAATTCTCGGACAATGGACACCACACTGAAAATTAATTGGTTGTTTATTCCCGGGTTACAGAACCAATCCTGCTCCATAGTTTTATTTTATGGTGTGTATATATAGTTCGGTACCAGACAATGTTAGTTCAGGAAGGACTAATAATAATCTAAATAAATACCGTAATGCAAATGGAACTATGAAATAAATGCCGTAATGAAAATGGAACTATGAAATAAA
Organism: Petrolisthes cinctipes; assembly: GCA_033782935.1. Taxonomy (NCBI): domain Eukaryota; kingdom Metazoa; phylum Arthropoda; class Malacostraca; order Decapoda; family Porcellanidae; genus Petrolisthes; species Petrolisthes cinctipes. Next base: position 37,750 of record JAWQEG010005839.1, on the reverse strand, counting down.
TGCCGCTATGAAAATGGAACTATGAAATAATTGCCGTAATGAAAATGGAACTATGAAATAAATGCCGCAATGAAAATGGAACTATGAAATAAATGCCGTAATGAAAACGGAACTATGAAACAAGGACAACATGCAACATTTTATATATAACAATCCCTCATTTTCCACCGGTGTTATGTGTGTGTATTGCGCCGTGTGTAATAAATTCGGGTAAACAGTAAACTCTTGATATACACTGTACTTTACCACGGTTATTTCCCGGTAGTTTGCCCAGGTTAGGTCCCAGTAGTCTGATGCGGTCTAGGTTAGGTTAGGTTAGGTAAGGTTAGATTAGGTAAGGTTAGATTAGATTAGATTAGGTAAGGTTAGGTTAGATTAGATTAGTTAGGTTAGTTTAGGTTAGGTTAGGTCAGGCTAATTTCAAAATGCCCCATTTGAATATGCCCTATATTGGAAATGGGGAATTTGCGGAGGAAATGCCATAGAAGAAAATAGTCTTAGAATGGTCTAAATAAGTAGGTAATGAAGGTAAAAAAACCGTATGCAATAACGGTAATTTTCTCAATATTTACCGAACTGAATAATTCCCGGTTCCATGAAATACATACTGCACCACGGTACCGGCATGACGCTCCTTATTTCACTATATTATTAAGCCATTTATATATTTATCCAGCCATTTATCTATTTATCAAGCCATTTATCTATTTATTAAACCATTTATCATATATAGAGCCCTCCAAACACTCCAACTGGTTTAATTTGGTTACCTTTATAGTCTCCAAAAGGCTTTATAAAAATTTACAGCCGAGTCCAACACACCACAACAACAACAACATTGAACTTACAGTGTTGCCAGATGTGCTTGACGAAATATCCCCAAACTTCAATATGAGAATTTCCCTTTTTACCTCATAAATTCCCTGTTTACTCCTGAAAATTGTTGTATATTAATTTTACCATCTAATTTAGCCTATATTTCGTCTGGTTGAAATTTCTCCATTTACTCTTGAACAATCTTTATATAATTTTCCTATTGGTACCTCTGATTCTTCATGTCTAGGGAAAATTTTCCATACTTGGCATCATTGCTGAAGAAACGAGCCTAAACTATTTTGATAAGTAAAATTTGTAAATACATTATTATTTTATGAGGATATGTAAAGTAAACTATATATATATGCAATGCTTAATATAAAGAAATTGTTTATGGGATAATGAAGTATGCAGATAATATAAATAGAGCACCTGTTACGTAAGGGTTTGCGTTTGCAACGGCACCTACTCTGCTGGCTGTTCTATAGCTGCTGTTGTTCTTCTTCCCAGTCTATTAATAGTGGTGTTCCTCAGGGTTCTGTTCTATCACCCACCCTCTTTCTCCTGTTCATTAATGACCTTCTTACCTGTACCTCTTCCCCTATCCACTTCTATGCCGATGATTCCACCCTACACCTCTCCACTCAGTTTTACAACCGTCCATCCCAGCAGCTCCTCTCCACATCACGTGATGATGCAGTAGCACGCCTCACTTCTGATCTTTCTCTCATCTCCAACTGGGGCAGAGAGAACCTTGTTGTTTTTAATGCCTCTAAAGCACAGTTCCTTCATCTTTCAACTCGTACTAATCTTCCTGATGACTATCCCCTCTCCTTCAACGACACACAACTTGACCTTTCCCCCTCCCTTAATATTCTTGGAGTCTCTTTCTCTCACAATCTCTCTTGGAGAGATCACATTACCTCTCTAGCTAAAACCGCCTCAAAGAAGTTAGGTGTACTGCACAGATTTCGTGAATATTTCACTCCCACACAGTTGGTGTCTCTGTACAGGGGGTCTCATCCACCCCTGTATGGAGTATGGCTCTCATGTGTGGGGTGGATCAACCTTCACAACACTCCTGGACAAGGTGGAGTCAAAGTCCTTTCGTCTCATCAACTCTCCTCCTTTTACTGATTCACTACAACCTCTCTCTCTTCGCCGCTATGTTGCATCACTTCCTCTCTTCTATCGCTATTACACTGGACATTGCTTGCTCTTCTGAACTCTCTCAATGTATGCTTCCTCCCCTCAGGACAGCATGTAACACTCACCAAGCCTCTCGTTCTCACCCCTTTTCAGTCCAACTCCCTAATGCAAGAGTTAACCAGTACTCCACTTCCCCCTTAACATACTGGTTTGAGACACTGACCAAGGGTATGTTTTGATACACAATGCTATCTATAATATCACTCCCCTGACCCTGGCACCATCCCTAAGAAATATAAACACATTATTAACTTTGTATGTCTACTTATTAACACAAAACATTAAAATTCACATATTTTATAATTATTACATTCAGATGGATATGTCTTTTTTTTTCTTTTTTTTTTCTTTTTTTTTGTCATGTGTTGTGATGATAATTAATCTATAGAAAATATATACAGACAAATTAGGTGTCACATGCAGACAATATTAACATTTGCATATAAAATTACATTCATTTACTACATTCACATAATACACATACAAGTATAAATAGATTCGCATGAAAACTCACTCAGGGATCGAACCCGGATACTCTAGTTCCAGGACCCGGGTATTAATTCTTTATGGGACCCTGTTATGTAGTCAGAAAATTGGAGAGAAAAAATGAGGCCTTCAAATATTGCCACGAAACACTACTGGTATGGAGGGAGTTTGTTTCGTGGCATGGTCAGGTGGAATCAGAAGCCTCCAATTTTCATACACAATCACAGGGTGGGTCCTTAAGGGGGGAAGTTTTGTGTTGGTAAATTTGGAGCAACTGAATCCTCCAAACTATTCCAAGCAACAGAACACCATTATTTTTGCTCTTCTGGTTCTGTTTCCTGCATGGCATACTTTGGAGGAATTAAGGCACTCCAATGTACCAAAAATGAATTACTACCTTAAAGGGGGTATATATGGTATATTTTTGGTACAGTCACGAGCACTAATAAGTATACTGTTTTGGTTGAAGCTTTGATCAGTCCACCAATTCACCAATGAAGTAATTCCAATGGAGATCTTATTGTGTATTTATTTACTGTCTCTCTAGGTATTCGAAGCACACCTGTATACTTATTAGTGCTCGTGACTGTACTTCCCCCTTAATTAAAACACACTTATGATCCCTATTGATATGGACTTATATTATTGATATAAATATACCTTCAAATTATCAGTATATTACTTGCAATATCTTAAATAGTTATTATTATTATATTAATGGCACTACACATTTGTACACTTCATAAAAACAAACAGTTCTTAAAATGTATTCCTTACGGCTAGAAGTCATATCACAGTCTTGTTTAATTAAATGTGTTTGTTGTTGTTTGAGTGGAATGTGTTTGTTTGTTGTTGTTTGAGTGGAATGTGTTTGTTGTTGTTTGAGTGGAATGTGTTTGTTGTTGTTTGAGTGGAATGTGTTTGTTGTTGTTTGAGTGGAATGTGTTTATTTGTTGTTGTTTGAGTGGAATGTGTTTATTTGTTGTTGTTTGAGTGGAATGTGTTTATTTGTTGTTGTTTGAATGGAATGTGTTTGTTGTTGTTGTTTGAGTGGAATGTGTTTATTTGTTGTTGTTTGAGTGGAATGTGTTTATTTGTTGTTGTTTGAGTGGAATGTGTTTATTTGTTGTTGTTTGAATGGAATGTGTTTATTTGTTGTTGTTTAAGTGGAATGTGTTTGTTGTTGTTGTTTGAGTGGAATGTGTTTATTTGTTGTTGTTTGAATGGAATGTGTTTATTTGTTGTTGTTTGAGTGGAATGTGTTTGTTGTTGTTGTTTGAATGGAATGTGTTTATTTGTTGTTGTTTGAATGGAATGTGTTTATTTGTTGTTGTTTGAGTGGAATGTGTTTGTTGTTGTTTGAATGGAATGTGTTTATTTGTTGTTGTTTGAGTGGAATGTGTTTATTTGTTGTTGTTTGAATGGAATGTGTTTATTTGTTGTTGTTTGAGTGGAATGTGTTTGTTTTACTGGATGGAGGTAAAATAAATAATTCCTTCGAACTATGGTCCATATGTAAGAACCCTAAGACTTCCTAGTACCCTCTGGCTTCTATTTTATATTGTTCCTGTAAATCCTTCCAAAATAAAGATATATTGTATTCTGGCTTTGTAATGGCAGTGAGGTTCCTATCCTTCTGTGAGTATTAATTAAGTTTATAAGGGTAGTATATATAGTGTTGGTAGCTTGTTGGAGTGCCTTGATTCCTGCAAAGTATAATTATATGCCAGGAAACAGAACTAGATGGACAAATAATAGAATGGTGTCCTGTTGCTTGGAATAGTTTGGAGGAATCATTTGTTCCATGTATTTACCAGCAGTGTACTACTCCCTTAATTAAACTACTCCAAGCAACAGAACACCACCATTATATTTTGCTAATCTGGTCCTGCATGTTTCCTGGTATACTTTGGAGGAATCAAGGCACTCCAATGTATGTACCAAAAGTATACTTACGACCCCTTTAAATAGAATAATCAGGGCTAACATGTAAATACACAATTATCCAATAAGAATACTTGTGTTTTTATGTGGCAGATTAGAGCCCTTCTCTGGGTTCTTATTCATGACACCATTCATCATACCCTGATTGGCCAGGTTTTGTTGTAGGTACCCGTGGTTGACCTGGGGGCCCTGATTTTGTTGTGGGTACCCGTGGTTGACCTGGGGGCCCTGATTTTGTTGTAGGTACCCGTGGTTGACCTGGGGGCCCTGATTTTGTTGTGGGTACCCGTGGTTGACCTGGGGCCCCTGAGGGATGTTTGGCCTACGATTTCTAAGAGTGTCTTCTGGTGTGTAATGTGGCACCACCTTATCTGGATGAGTTACTGCTGTACTATTATTCTCAACAGACTTGTCAAAGAGGCTACATCTGCCCAGCCTTTGCAGTAGTTCATAGAATCGTGCATGGCTGAGGTGTCCCTTGAGACGGTACAGAAGATAGATGTCCCCAATTTTGCAGTTCTGAGACACACACTCAACCATACCACGTACATTGTCTTTGGCATGAGCGGGTTTGGCCACACGGAGGAGATAGGCACGCATACACGGGAGCCACATACACAGGAGGAAGATGATGTAACAGATAGTGACAGTGATGAGGATGATGAGCCACAGCCACAAACCCAGGAACAACTTCTCATAAAGCTCCATGATGGTGAGATGACAACCCAGGGTCTCATGCCGTTTATTAACCAGTTGATTTACAGGTCCCAACTCACATGTGGCAAAGGGAGGGAAGGTCTGAGACATGTAATCTGTGAATCCCCTCGGGTCCCTCGTGTATGGAAATGCCAAGATACCATACCCAATGAATCGATTGTTCAAGACGAAGTTGAGGAAGAACATGGCAAACAAGTCAACAGCCAGGGCAATGAAGTTAACAGACAAGAACTTCCAGTAAAGACCATCGTGTGTTTTGAGGTTATAGACAACATATCTGAAGGTCCTCTCTACCAGTTGCTCCTCGGCTTGGTCATAACGAGAGGAATTAGCTGCCAGGTCCTCCAGTAACTTCTTGCACCTGGCGTTATCAAAACCCTTAGACACTTTACGAGGTATATAGTAAATCCAGGCCAAGGTGAGAAGAGCCCAGGAGATCCATCGGTAGTAAAGTATATAGCGGCGTTCTCCTCCTTCCTCATCTATGTACGGGTAAGACAAACACACATTGATGTAATCGAGTCGTACTTGTGTGTCACTGTTGAAATGCGATACACATGTGATGACGTCTCGATGAAACCTGAAGGAAAACAACAACAACATACACTCATTAATTAAGGTACAGCTTCCAATTTCAGGAAAAGTAAATAATTTCTCCCCCTAACATTTCTCCAGTAAGGTGTGTGAAATTTTAGATATAGTAAATAATTTCTCCCAATACTGTTTCTGCAGTAAGGTGTGTGAAATTTCAGATATAGTAAATAATTTTTCGCCCTAACGTTTCTGCAGTATGGTATGTGAAATTTTAGATATCGTAAATAATTTCTCCCAATACTTCCAATTTCAGATAAAGTAAATAATTTCTGGCCCTAACGTTTCTTTAGTAAGGTATGTTGAGACTCACCATGAATACCACACCGTGAGGAAGCCCCCCAGCAGGAGACAGAAGGTCCATCGGTAGTGCATCCTCAGCACCAGACCGTCGCAGGTGGCAGCACATATCTGGTTGGCTCGACTCTTGAAGAAGTTGACGACAGTTCCTACGATGGTACGAATGTCCACTGAACCTCCCCCGATGGACGGCATCCTCCTCTAAGCTGTAAGAAAATTAATAAGAGTAAAGTATTATAAAGGTAAAAAAATATATATACACATTTATACATAACACTCCATAAAACCAAAAGATAGAAAATTAAGAGTAAAGTATTATAAAGGTGAAAAAAAATATATATATATATACATTTATACATAACACTCCATAAAACAAAAAAGTATTATAAAGGTCAAAAGTTTAATAATATTATATACCTTTATACATAACACTTCCTAAAACAAAAAGATAAAGATATTATACGAACCAGTCCAAACTCTTGAGATGTTTTGGAAGTACACTCGTGATACATAATTTCTGACCAGAGTGTGAGGGGCAGAAAGCTTCGAATCGCCTGGTATTGCTCGTTTCCCCCCACCCAGTACACTTATAGAGGCTGAGTTCGAATGGAGGGTATGTGTGTGTGTGTGTGTGTGTGTGTGTGTGTGTGTGTGTGGTGCCTACCGTTCGTCTCCGGTCAGAAATTACATATCACGAGTGTACCGCCGTGATGAGGTCAGAAAGTTGGAGGTTAGAGAAAGAGGCATTCAAACATTGCTACGAAACACACACACCTACATTAATTAAGGTGGTAATTCTTTTTTGGTGCATTGGAGTGCCTTGATTCCTCCAAAGTATGCCAGGAAACAGGACCAAATGAGCAAAAATAATGGTGTTCTGTTGCTTGGAATAGTTTGGAGGATTCAGTTGCTCCAAAATTACCAATACAAAACATCTCCCTTAAAAGGAGCTTATTTCGTGGCATACTCAGGAGGAATCAGAAGCCACCAGGTCTCATATAAGATCACAGGGTCCCTTAAAAAATTCTAGTGACGTTATATACATTGTGGGAAAAAACTGTGTCACTTACTGAACAGGAAACATTCTGATGAAGTCTGTCTGTCTCTCTCTCTTTATGTATCTCTCTCTCTCTCTCTCTCTCTCTCTATTTATGTATTTTTTCTCTCTCTCTCTCTCTCTCTCTCTCTCTCTCTCTCTCTCTCTCTCTCTCTCTCTCTCTCTCTCTCTCTCTCTCTCTCTCTCTCTCTATTTATGTATTTTTTTTTTTCTCTCTCTCTCTCTCTCTCTCTCTCTCTCTCTCTCTCTCTCTCTCTCTCTCTCTCTCTCTCTCTCTCTCTCTCTTTATGTATCTTTCCCTCTGTTTCTCTCTCTCTCTCTCTCTCTCTCTCTCTCTCTCTCTCTCTCTCTCTCTCTCTCTCACACACAGTTCAGTCACAGTCATAAGTCCCGCGTCGAGTGAGTGAAAGTAAAAGAGCCGTGAGAGCGAGCGAATCTAACGTGTCGAACCAATATTATTTACAGAGACCAACAACACCAGATATAATTTCGCATCATTTTTCGAAACCGTATCATTGGAAGGTGATGCAGGACTTTTTAATTTTTTTAATTTTTTACTATTGATTTTTTTTTTTTTTTTTTTTTTTTTTTTTTTTTACTGTGACTGGATGGTGACTGTCAATCCAAAATCCCACACAAAGCCTCCATTAGTTTGAAATGTGTGTGTGTGTGTGTGTGTGTGTGTGGCCTTAAGGGGGTAGGATAATTCTTTTGTGGTACTTTGGAGTGCCTTGATTCCTCCAATTTATATGCTAGGAAACAAGACCAGAATAGCAAAAAATAATGGTGTTTTGTTGCTTGGAATAGTTTGGAGGATTAAGTTGCTCCAAAATTCTCATCTTCACGTTTTGTCACTTCTTAATTAAATCTAGGTTTTCTTGAACTAATTTCACCCTTTTCTTTTTCTTCTCCTTCATCATCTTCTTCACTTTAACTCCTTCTGTAATTCTTTATATTATTCAATTTTTCATTTCAATAATTTTTCTTCATCTTCAATTTTTTATCTTATTCAATTTTTCCCTTTCATTTTTTTTTTACTTTTTTGTTTTCTTCTTCTTCTTCACGTCTTCTCCTCCTTTAATTAACTCTTCTTCATTTCTCTTCGTTATTGACTTGTGTTCATAATTATTTTCTTATATTTTCTTCTCTTCAACTACTCCCTCCGAATCACTACACCATCAAATCTAACCACCTCTCTATCACTTTTTTCTGTCGCTATAATTATGACCTCGCTTTTGCGGCGCCTAATATCAATCAATCAATCTATTAATTCTAACCAACAACATTTATTTATACAGTCTTTCGTATTATTGTTCACAGGAATTCGTACACACACTGTTGTTGTTGTTGTTTTCGAGGATTTAAAACATAAATATGGAAAATGTAAGTCTACGTAACTGCAATGCAACATAATTTAATATTAGGTTTGTTGTTTTGCAATAATCGAGTCACTTGGTAGATCATTCATTGCAGTACTTTCAGAATAATGAATGACAATGTAAGACTACGTAACTGCAATGCAACATAATTCAATATTAGGTTTGTTGTTTTGCAATAATCGAGTTACTTGGTAGACCATTCATTGCAGCACTTCCAGAATAATAAATGAAACTCTCTTTCCAAATAGCCTGTGTAAGAATTGCTATTGCCAAGTGGTGTTCGTGTCTTAGAGAACAAACAAGAACAAGTGTCAAGTTCACGAATAAAGTTATGAATATATACACCAGACAATTTCACGAATAAAGTTATGGATATATATACCAGTCAATATATCACTATCTATAAATAATTTACCCCTACATCAGTTTATATCAAAGCAAGTAAGTGGTTGGGACTATAATCACTATATATACACACACACACTTTCATTCACCAAGTAGTTCGTTTGTGTCTTACAAATAAAGTTATATAAATATACAACAATAATGTCAGGACACTCCAGTTTACCATAAAGTATACTATCCCTTAAGGCAGGAGGTAGGAATTATAATTATCACTATACATACTCACTCAATCACTCACCAACTACAAATGAAGGTTATAATGTTGTAATCCACAGATGACTTGGTTGGTTGGTTGGTTGTTCGGGCAGTCTATCTTGTGTGTGTGGGTATGTGTGTGTGTGTGTGTGTGTGATGGGGAGGCTGTCTGGCTTTCTATCTGTCTGGCTGGATGGATGGAGAGGTTACAACGTCTACACTCCTCCACTGTTCCAGCCTGAATGACGATGTGTGCCTTCAGTGTGTGTCTACGTGGGTGTGGAGATGTTGAAGTTAGGATTTCCCACGTCACACAACACACACACATCCTATCCTATTTTTTTTTCTTCAACCTTATATGTAGAATTATTCGAATACGTTTACTTGCGTCATATTCAGAGCCATGACGCATGCATTAAATCATTGTTTACCGCTTTGTTAATTAATGGGATGCTACTTCAGTGTTCGTGGTAAATTTGGAGAGTAACTGATTCCCTCAAAGTATTCCAGGCAACTTTTCAACATTTTTTTTATTCATCTGGTCCTGTTTCATGGCTTACTTTGGAGGAATCAAGAGGCTCCAATGTACAGTTGCCCACACATGAATCTGGTACGCCTCGCTACTTGAGAGATACCTACAACAGGAAGGAAAGTGAGCAAAAGTTATAGTTTGTTGACAAGCAGATAGTAGCCTAATAATATTTTACTGTCTGTCTGCCAACAAACTACATATTTTTTCACTTTCCTTTCGTTGTAGCCACCTCACAAGTAACAAGCCATACCAGCTTCATGTGTGGGCAACTGTACATCCTTAAATAATGTGTTGTTGTCAATTGAACGTACTGTATGTCATTGATTTCATGCCACGTTTTCCTCATTCATTATTACATTGATTAGGATGGTAAGTCACTTTTATTTCATTCCTCCAAAGTATGCCAGGAAACAGAACCAAATGAACAAAAAATAGTGGTGTTCTGTTGCTTGGAATAGGTTTGAGGATTCAGTTGCTCCAGATTTACCAACACAATATTTCCCCCTTTTAACGTTTGCTGGTCAGTGCCTTTTTGTACATGGTATGAGGTAATGGTATATATTCTGATCTTGGTCATTATACTCGTTGTTGTAGTAGGAAGAGTCTTTGGTAGAGCGTC
>JAWQEG010005839.1:17500-20000 GCA_033782935.1 Petrolisthes cinctipes | reverse complement strand
GAATCATTTGACATACTAGTGAACCAATTACAACGCTTATCCTGTTTCATATTTGTATCCAGGTCTTGTTGAAGTTTCGAATAATTTGACATACTAGTGAACCAATTACAACGCTTATCCTGTTTCATATTTGCTTGAACTCGCTTAATACTCGATCAGGCTATTCGAAGCAAGCCTGGATACATATTTTGGATTGCGAGTGTACAGTCACGAGCACTAATAAGTATACATACAGCTTTGGAGGTTGAAGCTTTGCAACAGTCCACCAATTCACCAACAAATTAATTCCAATGGAGATCTTATTGTGCATTTATTTACTGTCTCAAAAAAGGTATTGGAAGCACACCTGGATACTTATTAGTGCTCGTGACTGTACATTAGAGCGTCTTGATTCCTCCAAACAAGAACAAAACTATATTTTAGAGGAATCATTTGGTTACTCCAGAATTACCACCAGCACTGAACTACCTAATACCCCTTAATAATAATAATAATAATAATAATAAATAAACAATCGACACTACCTACGACAGATACAACGAACCACGAGCTACTCTTACTTCATAAAAAAAAAAAATAATAAAAAAAAAAAAAAAAAAATAATAATAATAATAATAATAATGTGAAGGAATGAATATTGTTGCATCATCTCCAGTAAAGTAAAAAATACCTAAGTGTCAAGTGAGTTATTGGTCTCTATCACCTTCCTCTTTTTTTTTTTCTTTTTTTTTGCTTCCTACATTCTCAAGTCAAAATAAGTAGTGGTTTATATCCATCCTCCAATTTGTTCAATAGCTGCTCAGTAGGATGCTCGGTTAAACTGGATGTATAATATTAATGGGTAAGTAAGTAGTAGTAGTACACGTATGGTACACTTGCAATCCAAAATTTGTATCCAAGGTCTTGTTGAAGTTTCGAATCATTTGACATACTAGTGAACCAATTACAACGCTTATTCTGTTTTATATTTGTATCCAGGTCTTGTTGAAGTTTCCAATCATTTGACATACTAGTGAATACATTACAACGCTTATTCTGTTTTATATTTGTATCCAGGTCTTGTTGAAGTTTCCAATCATTTGACATACTAATGAACCAATTACAATGCTTGTTCTGTTTTATATTTGCTACAGATCGCTTAATACTCGATCAGGCTATTCGAAACAAGCCTGGATACATATTTTGGATTGCGAGTGTACATTAGAGCTGCCTTGATTCCTCCATAGTATGCCAGAAAACAGGACCAGATTATAAAAAAATAATGGTGTCCTGTTGCCTGGAATAGTTTGACAGAATCAGTTGCTCCAGATTTACCAACACTGTACTACTGGAAAACGAACTTCAATAACTATATAAGATTATTACACTTTGCCAACAAGAGGTTTTGACCTTTAAAAATTCGTCATCCGTTTAAACATGACATCCACTTCAGTCACTTGGTGAGTCACCCAACTTTTCTACAACCAATGTCTTTCATCAATCAATTAAAAAAACAACAACGACAACAGATAAAAACATTAATCTATTCTACAAACTTGATAAAAACTAACGCCGGGAGGAACATGGTCAGGTCAGGTCAGGTCAGGTCAGATGTATGTACGGTCAGGGAGTGAAGTATTGTCTCGTTTATGATCGCTGGAGTGAAGCCTGATGAAGGGGACAACTCTCGTACTGCTGGTGAATAAATGATTGAAGGCCTACTGATTCCTCCAAACTATGCCAAGACAAAGACTACCTCAGTGTTATTAATGGGAGACTAGTTTCGTGGTAGAGTGTGGAGGAATCAGTGCCCTTCAATTTACCATCAAAACAGTATCATTTTACTTACACCTGATTCTACGGTTGTTGTGTCAAAATGGTTCAACTGTTTTGTGATGTATTCATTTGTAAACACCCCAGGTAAATGCTTTGGTCCCTGAATGTACACAAACTGCCTGTCCTTCCCCCTTGGACCTTGTGCTTTAAGGCCACGTGTTCGTTCGTGTGGATTGTTCGCATTAAAAAGGTATAAAAATATTGTCATTGTACATATGCTTGGTCCCTATGGTGATATCCGTGTGTACTACATTATGCAAACCATGACCTCTCTTGTCAGAAACAACAATGAGGGTCTTCTTTCGTGCTGATATTTCTCAACACACAAACACACATCGCTTCCATTCACTGCTCTAGCTTTGGAATTGGGCGCAAAAGGAATGATACTGGGTAATTCAACTTGACTATTGTAAAGTCAAACAATTCTCAGCAGATGATTCAGACGCACTCGCACTGCTTCCATTCACCGCTCTAGCTTTGGAATGGAATGATATTGGGTAATTCGACTTGAAGGATTGTAAAGTCAAACAATTCTCAGACGATTCCAACACAGCAAAAGTCTCGGTGGGGGATGACAGAGTGCTAACGAGTAAGATTGTTTTCTATGGCAAACAATCTGTCGCACCACTCTGCCACTCTCTCGACTCCTCAATGGGGGTTTGCATAACCTTAAAACATCATGTGA
>JAWQEG010005839.1:0-7500 GCA_033782935.1 Petrolisthes cinctipes | reverse complement strand
ACGTAACTAAGGTAAAATGTGACATAAAACGTATTCAATATAACGTAACTAAGGTAAAATTTGACATAAAAAAAAAGTATTCATTATAACGTAACTAAGGTAAAATTTGACATAAAACGTATTCATTATAACGTAACCAAGGTAAAAGTTGACATAAAAAAAGTATTCATTATAACGTAACTAAGGTAAAATTTAACATAAAACGTATTCATTATAACGTAACTAAGGTAAAAGTTGACATAAAAAAGTATTCATTATAACGTAACTAAGGTAAAAATTTGACATAAAAAAACGTATTCATGATAACGTAACTAAGGTAAAAGTTGACATAAAAAAACGTATCATGATAACGTAACTAAGGTAAAATGTGACATAAAACACAATTAACTCGACTCAATCATTGTTAAAATTGATTATAATATATTTTTCTGCTCCATATATGTAAGGTTTTATCATTTCCCCGAACTACTCCAGGCAACAGGATGCAGTGTTTCTGTTTAGTTGATCTGGTCTGTTTCCTGATATATAGTTTGGGGGGAATCAGTAAACTCCTCCAATGTGACGAATGTATAATATTTTTTCACTCCCTTAACAAAAAAAGAAAAAAAAAGTTATCCAGTACACACACACATACAGAGAGAGAGAGAGAGAGAGAGAGAGAGAGAGAGAGAGAGAGAGAGAGAGAGAGAGACCACACACACACACAGACACACACACACAGACACACACACACAGAGACAGACACACACACAGAGAGGGACACACACACACACAGACACACACACAGAGAAACACACAGACACAGAGACACACACACACACAGACACACACATAGACACACATACATACAGACACACACACACACACAGACACACACACACAGAGACACACAGACACACACACACACAGACACACACACACACACACATTGGATTGTTGAAGGCGTGTTGGCTTAAGTGGCCCACCATTACCACCACAACTACCACCATCATCACTACCACCACTACCACAACTACCATCACCACTACCACCACCACTATTACCTCCATCATCATCATTACCACCACTACCACCACCACCACAACTATTACCACCATCATCATCACTACCATCATTACCAACATCATCACTACCACAACCATTACCACCATCATCACTACCACCACTACCACCACCACCACCACAACTATTACCACCATCATCATCACTACCACCATTACCAACATCATCACTACCACAACCATTACCACCATCATCACTACCACCACTACCACAACTACAACTTTTACCACTATCACCACAACCACAACTACCACCATCATCACTACCACCACACTACCACAACTATTACAACCACCACAACCACAAGTATTACTACCACAACTACCACCACCATCACCACTACCACCACTACCATAACTATGAATCATCTGACCACCATATCCACTATGTTTATTAGCACCAGTATCACCATCACTTTCACCACCACATCCACTACCACCACCACCAACTGCTATCATTCATTTCACCATCACTACTACCACCAACACTACCACCACTACCAAAACTACCGTACTACTGTGATATATCTGCCTATAACTACCATTACTACCAACACAACCACCACCACTTCCACTACTACTACTACACTACTATGATTCATCCACTACCACCACCACTTCCACTACAACTACCACTACTATGATTCATCCACTACCAACACCACTTCCACCACTACTACTACTATGATTCATCTCACCATCACCAACACCAACACCAACTCTTCTACTTGGTCACATGGTCTTCAGTGATGTCAACTCCACATAGGTCCACTTTTTATAATCCTGCCAGAATCTAAAACTCGTCGTCGACTTTCCCATTCATCTGTAGTTTGTTTATCTTGGTTGTTGATGTTGTTGTTGTTGTTGTTGTTGTTCATTAAGAGTTTCAATTGCATTATAGGTATAAGTATATTATTTGTCCTAACGTCAGACGATTCAACATAATATCCTTCTGTATATAATAATAATAATAATAATAATAATAATAGTAACACCAGTATAAATGTGTGAACAAGCATAATTATATTAATTAGGCACGTTTTCATTGGCATTAAATTTAGGCACGCATGTATTCACCAACACACACACTGACTGAACTTTAAAAGGTGTTGCGAGACCTCCACACACACACACACAGACACACACACAGAGGGACACAACACAACACAACACACACACACACAGAGGGACACAACACAACAGACACACACACACACAGACACACACACAGAGGGACACAACACACACACACACACACAGAGGGACACAACACAACAGACACACACACACATTAAAAACAATCACAAAACTTGGGGCACTATTCACATCCCTTCTTTCATCTCTCTCCCTCTCTCTCTCTCTCTCTCTCTCAGTCACAATAGAGGAGAGGATGTAACAACAACAACAACTTCACCACTTAGAAAAACACATCACTATACAAGAGCCACGTAAAGCACAGAATAGGGATGGATAGGCAACAACACGACGGGCTTTTGGTATAAACACTACAACAGCACCACCACACCAACAGCGGAACTCACTCGTATAATGTGTGAGGTTCGTGGTATCACCGTGCGCCTTCACTGCCAAGCCAATACAGACTGATGATTACAGGGACACACAACACACTCCCAGCATCCAGCCAGTCAGCCAGAATAGTTGCCACATATCACTATTCAGTATTATTATTCAGCAGGATCCTGTTTAGTTTTATTCGCGGAAGGATATTCTGTTCCCGCGGCTCTTACGTCATCAGAGTTGGGGTTACCTCCTTTACAGTACGTACGTTTCTCTCGATTATTCCCAGGGATGTGTACCTAACTTTTCCCACTAAACTTTGTCTCTAGAAGCAGCATCCTTCCTTTTTTTCCTACAGTGCCACTAACTATAGTCTCGCTTCATTAAGGATGGGAGGGTAGTAAGTAAGTAGGCTACAGTGTGGTAAATGTGGAGCAATTGATTCCTTTAATTAAACAAGTCCAAGCAACAACAGGCCCCACATTGTTATTGTTAATCTGGTCCTGTTTCCTAGCATACCATGGACAAATCAAATGCTCAAACGTATGTACCAAACGTCTCCTTCCCACATGACCAGAGGAAGTCACAGAAGATTAGTTGGGGTACACTCCTGATATTACGTATCGCGAGTGTACAGCAGCTGACCATGGTGAAACATTATCTCTCCATGAAGTGTGTACAGGATAAATACCGGGGTAGTACAGGATTCAGTACGGTAGTGTACAGTCGGCGGCATAAGTCCTGTCGCCTCACCTGCTTCACCGAGACAGGCAGTGTTCATGGACTCGAGAAATACACACGTTTTCTACACCTAATAATCTCGAGTCTATGAACATCGAATGCCTCGGTGAAGCAAGCGAGGCGACAGACTTTTGCCGCCGACTGTACATGATTTGCTTTCCACAGACATACAGTTTGGACACAGGAATTCGTGGTACAGCCGAGGTGGAAGATACTCAGCTCCTCCCTGTATGAAACTCCTCAGTGACCAATAAGACATCATACCAGGGGCAGAAAACTATGATGTGGGATGGTGAGCAAATACAGAACAAGAGTCACTGGTTACTAGAGAGAGACAAGCACCTTCCAACCTGGGCTGTACCACGAATTCCTGTGTCCAACTGTACATACCATGATCACGACACTCACAGACATCACACAACACACACATACACTTCTCCCCAAACACTCTATCACTCTATAATTACATTGCCTAATTATTGACTATTACGAAGTCGATAGGTGTTAAGGTGGAAATCCTGTGGTGGTAAATCTGGAGCAACTGAATCTCCAACTCTTCCAGGCAACAGAATACACTATTATTTTTGTTCATTCTGGTCCTTTTCTAGCATACTTTGAGGAATCAAGGCACTCTCAGATGTACAAAAAGTGAATTACCACCAATTAACCCCTTAAGGTGGTTGGTAATTCTTTTCTTGTACATTGGAGTGCCTTGATTCCTCCAAAGTATGCTAGAAAACAACAGGACCAGAAGAGCAAAAATAATAATAGTGTTCTGTTGCCTGGAAGAGCTTGGGGATTCAGTTGCTCCAGATTTACCAACACAAAACTAACTCCCCCTTAATTAACCAACACAAAACTTCCCTCTTACTTAAGCCCCAACAACCAAACCAAACCAAACCACGTACGACACATTACGTTTTATCTGGTCTTATACATGTACTTGTCCCGTTGTGTTTGTGAATGAACGAACGAGGGTGAAACGTTTGACCTTGTCGTGTCTGGCATGTTGTAATCACTATTTATCTAGGTCCTATTTATAAGGGTGGCACTATTAAGGGACCCTGTGCATCTGGTCTTATACTTGTCTCGTTGAGTTTATGAATGGACGAACGAGGGTGAAACGTTTGACATTGTCGAGTCGTGTTGCAATCATTATTTGTCAAGGTCCTATTTATAAGGGTGGTATTATTGAGTGACCGTGTGCCCTGTGATGTAGTCAGAAAAATTTGGAGGTAAATGAGTCCTTCAAATATTGCCACGAAACACACACACACACACACCTATAGGGAAGGAAGGAGCTTGTTACATGGCACGGTTATGAAGAATCAGCAGAAGCCTCTAATTTTCATACACGATCACAGGGTTCTTAATTAAAGAGGGTATACTTATCTCTTGTGGTCAGATTAGAGGGCTTCTGATTCCTCCAAACTATGCCAGGAAACCGACCACCTCAAGGTTAATTTAAAGGAGGATCTGTTTCATGGGATAGTTTGGAAAAATCAGTAGCCCTCCATTATTTCAATAGAGTGTGTATCTTTATCCCATTAAACCACTTCTTCCGAGGAAAAGACTTTACATCAATTTAATCGTAATTGTTGCAACCAAGTATTATCTACAAGTATCTCTTTTGCAACGCTTAGGTTTATTGGTGAGACAAATATTGCAACCAAAAATATCTACAAGTATATCTTTTGCAATACTTAAGTTTATTGGTGAGACAAATATTGCAACCAAATACTATATCTACACGTATATCTTTTGCAATACTTAAGTTTATTGATAAGACAAATGTTGCAACCTCACACTAGGAAACGTATTTACAAGTATCTCTCTGGTTGACTTAGAGAGATTGTGTTGATGACAAGTCTGGGGTCCCCGACAACTGCATAGATTAGATTTGCATATAAACATGTGTGGGACGTGTTGGTGTGGGCTCCCTCGGTGTTTATATACGTGTTTGTGTGTGTGTGTGTGTGTGTGTGTTTGTATGAGGGAGTGTGTGTGTGTGTGTGTGTGTAGGGGTTGATGTGTGCTTGTCAATAACCTGTCAGTCTGTGTGTGTGTGTGTGTGTGTTTACATGAGGGAGTGTGTGTGTGTGTGTAGGGGTTGATGTGTGCTTGTCAATAACCTGTCAGTCTGTGTGTGTGTGTGTGTGTGTGTGTGTGTGTGAGTGTGTGTGTGTGTGTGTGTGTCATTCCCTCACTCACTCACTCCCTCTCACTCACTCCTCCTTCATTCCCTCACTCACTCCTCACTCATTCCTTCACTCCTCCTTCATTCCCTCCCTCACTCACTCACTCACTCACACACTCACTCACTCACACACTCACTCACTCACACACTCACTCACTCTAACATTTCTCACTCATTACTCACTCATTACTCACTCACTTATCACTCACTCATCACTCCACTCCCCTTCCGCTGCTAAGAGTGATAATGGGACAGGCATTGGTCACACACACACACACACACACACACACACACACACACACACACACACACACACACACACACACACTCTCTCTCTCTCTCTCTCACATACACACACACACACACACACACACACACACATACACATACACACACAAACACACACACACACACATACATACACGCACACACAGACACACACACACTCTCTCTCTCACATACACAAACAGACACACACACAAACAAACACACACACACACACACACATACACACACACACACAAAGAAACGGAAGCAACTTACACCATATTTCAATAATACTGGAGTGGAGTGGAGTGGAGTGTGGAGGGAGTGGAGTGGAGAAGGGGGGAGTGGAGGGGAGAAGGGGGGAGTGGAGTGGAGGACAGTGTGGAGTGGAGTGGAGTGGAGGGGAGAATGGAGGGAGTGGAGTGGAGTATAAAGGGAGTGGAGTGGAGTGTGGAGGGAGTGGAGGGGAGTGTGGAGGGAGTGGAGGGGAGTGTGGAGAAAGGGGGGAGTGGAGTGGAGGACAGGGTGGAGGGAGTGGAGAAGGGCTGAGTGGAGGACAGTGTGGAGTGGAGTGGAGTGGAGTGGAGTAGAGGGGAGAATGGAGGAGGTGGAGTGGAGTGGAGAAGGGGGGAGTGGAGGACAGTGTGGAGGGAGTGGAGAAGGGCTGAGTGGAGGACAGGGTGGAGGGAATGTGGATCAGAATTAATTTAAACAGCAGGTGGAGTTGTGAGGGAGTGGAGGAATGTGTGGAGTAGGTGTTTGTGTGGGAGGCAAAATATAGGTGTATACCAAACTACACTATGTATGTATGTATGTATGTATATATGTATGTATATATGTATGGATGTATTTATGTATGTATATATGTATGTATGTATTTATATATGTATGTATGTATATATGTATGTGTATTTGTTTGTATGCAGCCTATGTATGTATGTATGTGTTTGTATGTATGTATATTTGTTTCTATGTCTGTATATATGTATGTATATGTATTTGTTTGTATGTGTGATTATTTACCTGTATGTATGTATATTAATTTATATGTATGTAAATGTGTTTGTATGTATATATGTATGTATGTATGTATGTATGTATGCATGTATGTATGTATGTAGATTAAGCAATTTTTCTCCTTTTGTTAATTAATGAAACCAGTTATATATTTTTTTCTATTTAAGATTCTGATATTTGATAGAACATTTTTTTTTTTGGGGGGGGGGAATAAACTAAAAAAATATAACCATTGTTTTCGTACACACAAACAAACGAATTGGAAGGCTACTGATTCCTACAAACTATCCCAGTGCTCTTTAAATTGGCAACAGTGCTTTCTACCTTGGCAACAGTGCTTTCTACCATGGCAACAATTTCTTTAGCTGTGATAATAATAGTAATAATAATAATAATAATAATAATAATAATAATAATAATAACAATAATAACAATAATAATAATAATAATAATAATAATAATAACAATAATAATAATAATAATAATAATAATAATATAAAAAATAATAATGTCAATAACAATATCAACAACAACAATAACAACAATAACAATAATAATAATAATAATAATAAAAAAATAAATAAATCAATAAATAAAAGAATAACAATTATGCCTTAGTAACAATTCTTTCACTGTCTCCCCTGTCAACACTGCTTGCATAGATAGACAGACACGTGGTATAAAATAAATATAGATCTC
>JAWQEG010005838.1:57500-75759 GCA_033782935.1 Petrolisthes cinctipes | reverse complement strand
CACGCGGGCGGCGGGACAACCAAAACACTCTGTTACAAAAGCCACATCACCAAGGATGGACGTCATTAACCGAACCGAACCTAACCTAACCTAACCATTTTAGCTGTTGGAGCATGTGCAATTGCTTTAGAAGAAGAAGAAAGAGGTTTGGACCAGGCGGCAGGCGAAAGCAGAAATGTAAACAAACCCCGAAATCAAATCAATGTTCCATGCTCATATTTAACAGTTAAATTCGGTGTATACAATACAATTTCTATATTAAAATAATGATACCTAACACTACTTAAATCATAATATGCCATAATAATATATTCCATACAATATTATTCACTATAGACTTTCAACGACTTTCTCCCTGTCGCAGGAAATCGCCGACAGTTTTCGATAGTTTCCGTCAACACCTCGTCGTCCGAAATCTCCCATTTCCCACGACATGTCGTCGAAAATCGTGTCGTACGACACGATGTCGTCGGAAAAAGTGCCCGTGTGATAGCCGCTTAAGAGAATGAATGACATAATATAAAACAAAGAGAGAGAGAGAGAGAGAGAGAGAGAGAGAGAGAGAGAGAGAGAGAGAGAGAGAGAGAGAGAGAGAGAGTACCACCTACCCTTCGACTCCCTGAACACGTGGCCTCCAGTCCCAAGTCACTCCCTCATATCTATTCATTTACACAACACATTTACACCATTTGTACCCTCTCTCTCTCTCTCTCTCTCTCTCTCTCTCTCTCTCTCTCTCTCTCTCTCTCTCTCTCTCTCTCTCTCTCTCTCTCGTTAAGGGGGCGTCGGAAAATTTGAGGTAACCGATTCCTCCAACCTGCACCACAAAACAGCACCACATAATTTTGGCTACCGTCTTGTTAAATAATCTGGAGGAATCTTTAGCATCCAATTCCTCCACAAAGTCCTCCACAATAATCATAACCCATTTCTATCACCCTTTATAAGCCTTTTATAAGCAGATGTTTCCTTAATAATAATAATAATAATAATAATAATAATAATAATAATAATAATAATAATAATAATAATAATAATAATAATAATAATGATAATAATAATAATAATAATAATAATAATAATAATAATTGATAAAAAAAACATTCTCCCTGTATCGTATTAATGACTTCCTGTAGCTTTGATGATCCCCTTAATAATTAGCAAAAAAAAAAAAAAAAAAAAAATGTTCCGTGTGCCCTATTAGTTACCTGGTTTAGATTTGGTTACACACGGGTACCTCCAACACCCACACACCCACCCACCCACCCACCGGGGCCAGTAATTAATTGTAAAAGTTTGCGTCCCGAACACTGCCCAGGGGTCTTTTCTCTCTTCCTACTCCTTCTTTCTTGTATCCTCTTGCCTCTTTCCTCTTTCTTCCTCCTTATCCTCGCTCTCTTGCCTTCCTCTTTCTTCTTCCTTACCTTGTTCTCTTGCCTCTTTCTTCTTCCTTCTTCATTGTATCCTCTTGCCTCTTTCTTCTTCCTCTTCCTACTCCTTCTTTCTTGTATCCTTATCCTTGTCCTATTGCCTCTTTCCTCTTCTCTTCCTCCTTCTTCCTTCTTCCTTACCTTGTTCTCTTGCCTCTTTCTTCTTCCTTACCTTGTTCTCTTGCCTCTTTCTTCTTCCTTCTTCCTCTTCCTACTCCTTCTTTCTTGTATCCTTATCCTCGTCCTCTTGCCTCTTTCTTCTTCCTTACCTTATCCTCGCCTTCCTCCTCTTTCCTCTTCCTACTCCTTCTTCCTTACAACCTTATCCTCGTCCTCCTCATTTTTCCTCTTCCACCTCCTCCTTTCTTTTTTCTTATAACCTTATCCTTGTCTTCCTTCTCTTTCCTCTTCCTCCTCTTTCTTCCTTATAACCTTATCCTCGTCATCCTCTTTTTTTCTCTTCATTCTTTCCATCATTCCTTTTCTCCTCTTCATGTTTCTATTCATTTTTTTTTTTTCATTTCCCACCTCTCCTCCTCCTCCTTCTCCTCCTCCTTCGCTCTTTACTCATCTTTACCTTACCTTCTCTCTTCTGTCACCCGTACTAAATACTCTCTTCCCTCCCCATTTCTCCTCTCCTCTCACCACTGTCTTCTCCCACCATCATTCCTTTTACGTATACAAACCTACCTACCCTTCCCTTTATCCCCTCACTCATCTTCCTACTCCTCTCCTCCCCTCCCTCATCTTCCTACTCCATCCCTCCCTCTATCCCCTCACTCATCTTCCTACTCCTCCCCTCCCTACTCCTCCTCTCCCTCCTCACTCATCTTCCTTCCTACTCCTCCCCTCCTTCTTTCCCTCTTCCCTCTATACTTCACCCACCCATACCCTTTTCCTTTCCTCACACACACACACACACACACACACACACACACACACACACACACACACACACACACACACACACACACACCTCCATTCTCCGTGACTTCCCCTTCATCAACACTCATCAGGCTCAGTCAACTTGGCTAAACTTCCACCATCGCTCATTTCGCCTCACCAGCGTCTATTATTTTTTCCCCAGCCCGTCACTCACTGGATTTTCACTTGTCCACGCCCACCTCACACTTCTTCTCCTTCCCTCTTCACACTTTTCTTCTTCCCTCCACTTCACACTTCTCTTCTTCCCTCTTCACACTTCTCCTCTTCCCTCCTCATACTTCTCCTCTTCCCTCCTCATACTTCTCTTCCCTCTTCACACTTTTCTTCTTTCCTCCTCACACTTCTCTTCCCTCCTCATACTTCTCCTCTTCCCTCCTCATACTTCTCCTCTTCCCTCTTCACACTTCTCCTCTTCCCTCCTCATACTTCTCCTCTTCCCTCCTCACACTTTTCTTCTTCCCTCAAACTTCGCATCTTCACTCACATTTCTCCTATTCCTTCACACATCTCCTCTTCCCTCCCACTTATCTTCCCTCCTCACATTATTCCCCTTCCCTCCTCACACTTCACCTCTTCCCTCCTACCTTCGTCTCATCTCAATTTCACACCGTCGTCACATCACTCAGTAAGACCAAACAATGATAACATTACCCACACAATTATACCAGAATGTCATCCAACCATAATATCACACACACACACACACACACACACACACACACACACACACACACACACACACACACACACACACACACACACACACACACACACACACACACACACACACACACACACACACACACACACACACACACACACACACACTCACACAAATAATATCAGAATGTCACACAACCATAACATCATATCACAAACACCACCACCACTATTACACACACACACAAAGCATCACAAACACCACCATCACACACACACATCATCACAGCACAAAGACAATAACACCACCATCACACACACACACAAACCATCACAGCACACACACACACACACACACACACACACACACACACACACACACACACACACACACACACACATACCCCATCACAACACAGCCACAACAACACCATCACAGCACAACCACAACAACACCAACACACACACACACACAGACACACACACACCATCACAGCACAACAACAACAACACCTTCATCACTCCTCGTTTGGTGCACAATGCAACATAATGACCACAACACCACAACTACTCATCAACACCGCTTAAAGGGCAGGGGGGTAAATGGGGGAGAGTACCTTCACACTGGAGGCTATTGATTCCTCCAATCTGTGCCACGAAACGAAAGAAATATCCTAGAAATTATTAAGTGAGGCAAATTTGATAACAGTTTAGGAGTGCATACATTATAAAGTTTGTGTATGCCTTTAAGAACACCTCTATGTCTGTAATCATCTCACTTGTCCATGTAGTTTGTACTTTTACGACCAAAGAATAGTGTGTGTGTGTGTGTGTGTGTGTGTGTGTGTGTGTGTGTACCGTACAATGGTTATACAGTAACACATATATGGTACTACTATGTCACCTGAGATTAATTATTATTGTTATTATTATTATTTTTGTTATTATTATTATTATTGTTGTTATTATTATTATTATTGTTGTTGTTATTATTGTTATTATTATTATTTTTATTTTTATTGTTGTTATTATTAATGTTATTATTATTGTTATTATTATTATTATTATTATTATTATTATTATTATTTGAATTCTTTATACCCAAGCGGGATTTTTGACCCACATAAGTATTTATTCCTTTTGATATAGTTATGTTTGGCTCCCCTGTAGTAAATATTATGTCCCCCTTAGGAAACTTAGTGTCCTCCCCCCCCCCCCCTGTGAATTTATTTTATATTCCTGTATTTCTTTATTATTTTTTATTTTTTATTTATTTTGTAATTTTTTTTTTCGTATATATTTTGTATTTTTGTATATTTTGTTCCAGTGAATATGTTTTAATTTTGAGCCAAGTGAACATATTGTATTTTTGACCCCAAGTGAATACTTTTTAATTTTGACCAAAGTGGATACGTTTTTGGACCTCAGCGAGTTTCCATTTTTAACTTTGGTGAATATTGTTTGGCCCCGCGTCAGTATATATACATTTTTGACCCCGTTTATATATAATTTGATCCCGCGGTGAATATATTTTGCTTTAAATTTGCACTGGATATCACACCATTTAAATTTACCATCCCCTGCCCACCCTGCCCCACCAACCAACCACCCTTTCCATGGCAAGCCCTCAACTACTTGCCCCCCCCTCCCTCTCCTCCCCTGCTCCCTGCCACCCAACCACCCTTTCCTGGCCAGCCCTCAACAACCTGCCCCCCTCCATCTCCTCGTCCTCCTCCTCTTCCCTCCCCTCCCCCTCCTTCTCTTCCCTCTCCTCCCCCTCCCCTCCTCTTCCCTGCCCCCCCTCCCTGAACCCCCCTCCCCCTCCCTGAACCCCCCTCCCCTCCTCTTCCCTTCCCTCCCACTCCCTCCCCCTCCCCCTCCTTCTCTTCCCTCTCCTCCCCCTCCCCTGCCCCCCCTCCCTCTCCCTTACCTCCCTTCCCCTCCCATTATGACAGGGGACAAAATGGTGGGGTCTCTGCCATAGTGCCATCATTGTGCTGCCATTCTCCCATCACAGCATCGTTAGTTGGTTGGGTGCCTGATGTTATTATTATTTTTTTTTTTTTTTTCATTATGTATATTTATAATATGATGTATATATTTACATACTAATAGTAGTAATTGTGCCTTAGTAATTATGCTTGTATATAGACCCTCAAAATATTAAGGAAAGGAAGACTAATATATATACAAATGAAAATTGCGTCAAAAGAAAGGAAGCAATTGCTAACACATCCATTAATATCCCCTAAAATAAATAATAATAATCATTAGATCAATAAAAAAGAACAAAAAATTGATATATCTATGACTACCGGTCCAGACTGCATCAGTGTGTGTGAGTCATTGTCAGCGTGGGCGTGCAACTGGTGGGTGTGGGTGTGGGTGTGGGTGAGGCCGGCCCTTCCACTCCTCTCGCACCACCCGCCACCCGCCCAGCCAGCGTTCAGTATTGTCAGTTCCGGTGTGGGTGTAAAAGTTTTATGGCCCAGTTTCGCTTATTGTCGCCTCTCTCTCTCTCTCTCTCTCTCTCTCTCTCTCTCTCTCTCTCTCTCTCTCTCTCTCTCTCTCTCTCTCTCTCTCTCGTTCGTTTTTCTTTCTGATCTCATTCTTTAGTTTCATTTTTGTTTTTTTATAATATTTAATGTTTTTAACTCATCCTTACAATCATAATCATCATCATCATGTCTCCCGTACCCCTCTCATATCTTCTTTAATACCTCATCCTCTCTTTCTTCATCTCTTTATATTTTTCTCCCTCGTCCTTTCCTCCCTCCTTCACCTTCACTATCCTCCTTCATCATTATCCCTCAATTTCTCATTTTCCGTTCTTGTACACCTTCTCATGTTTGCCTTGCTTTTATCACCTCACCTATATGTTCACGTCTACGTATATAGCTCCTCATCTCTCCCTCATCTCACCCATCCTTCATCCCTACACACTCACCCATCACTCATTTCATCCCTCATTTCAACTCACCCATCCCTCATCTCTCCTACACACCTACCACCCATCCCTCATTTCAACCCACCCATCCCTCATTTCAACTCACCCATCCCTCATCTCTCCTACATACCTACCACCCATCCCTCATATCAACCCACCCACCCACTCATCCCTCATCTCTCCTACACACCTACCACCCATCCCTCATATCAACCCACCCACCCACTCATCCCTCATCTCTCCTACACACCTACCACCCATCCCTCATATCAACCCACCCACCCACCTCAAACCCCGCCTCATCAGAAGAAAAGCCCGTGAAAGCTTGTTTACATCCGAGCGAAGGGATACGAGCCTTGTGTTTGTCCGTCATTATAGTTTCCGACCTGACTACTACTTACTTCTTCATCTCCGAGTGTGTGTTTGCTGCCGTGCGTGTGTCTTACAGAGTACACGCCTCTCCAACTGCGGTCCACATAAGGCCATATTTTTTTTTTTTTTTTTTTTTTTTTTTTTTAACTTTTCTCTTCTTTTTTTTTTTTTACTTCGGGAGACCCTTGTTGTCTTTATTTGTCACATATGCTGGGAAATACAGTGTTGGTAAATTTGGAGTAACTAATTCCTCCACACTATTCCAAGGAACAGGCCACCATTTATCTGGTTCTGCTTCCTGGCATACTTATAGAAGGAATTAAGGCTTCTTTAGTACCAATAATATACTATCCCTTTAATTAGCTTTGAGTGTGGTTTGTTAGAATATCAACCCGAACACAGTGATATGCCTTGCAGATTATAATAAACCCATGCACACCCTTTATTGTTGATATTTCACCCAATGGTCGTGTGTGTAGTGTTTAGGGTACAACATAGAGGTCCAGGCACAAATAAGGCACGATTCTCAGTATAAACATCGATGACGTCAAGAGGGTCCATGTACACTCGCGGTCAGAAATTGTCCCAATCTCCTGTCAAGATGAATCGCAAACAGCCTAGCTTTGAACAACAACTGTAAAAAAAAAAATTATATAATTTTTTATATATATATATAAATTATTTTATATAAAACAAATTTATATAAATTCTTTTTTTATAATTTTTTTTTTATTTTTTTTTATATAATTTTTTTTCAATAACAAAAATTTTATATTTTTTTTTATATAAAATATTTTTTATATAAACAATTTTCTTTTATATATTTTTTTTATATATTTTTTTATATATAAATTTTTTCTATATAATTTTTTTATTTTTTTTTATATATATATATATATATATATATATATATATATATATATATATATATATATATATATATATATATATATATATATAAAAATATTATATAAAAAAATTATTTATAATTTTTTTCTATATAAATGTTTTTTGTATAAATTTTTTTGTTTAATTTTTTTTTATATAAATTTTTTTTTTATATAAAAATATTTTTATATACATTTTTTTTTATATAATTTTGTTTTATATAAAGAAAAATTATATAAATTTATTTTATATATAATTTTTTGTTATATATATTTTTTTTTATAAAAATATTTTTATATAAAAAAAATTATATAAAAAAAAATTTATATAAATTTTTGTAATATAAATTTTTTTTCTATAATTTTTTATATAACAATTTATATATATATATATATATATATATATATATATATATATATATATATATATATATATATATATATATATATATATATATATATATATATATATATATATAAAAAAAATCTATAAATTTTCTTTTATATAAAATACAGCACCTTGGTAGTAAACAAACCCAGTTTAATACACACGTGGATTCCCTGGTCTCACAACCTATACCGGCAGACAGCTTTACAGTACTATATATATTCCTCTCCTGGGGTATATTCTGATTTGGTCACAAGCATAATTGCTGCAAATAGAAATATGTCCTCGTCCATGCTTTCATGGTGTTGTGTTGTCGTGAAGAAACGGCGGGAGCGGCGGGATTGACTGTCAATGGAGCCCAACTCCTCCATGTTCTTTATTGTGAAAATCCCGCCTCACAATACCAAGCGACGCGCCTCCAAACCGAACACACTAGGGAAGTCCATGCCTCAGTAAGTCCACACATACAGCTCAATGATTCGGTTAAAGGGTGGGCCGACTACCACTGATTGGGTGATTAATTAGACCGGGTGGGATGGTACAGGTACTGGTTGATTGACAAGTGACTGTAAAAGGTTAACACTGGTGGTGATGTGTTGATGTTTTCAGAGGTTGAGCTGGTGGTGATGGTGTTATGTTTTACGAGTATAATAATTATCCTGTATGAGTGAATAAGGTACTAAATAATAATGAAGAGACGATCACTTTACAAGATAATTATGGTACGATTATGATATTCTGGAAACACTCATTGGAACTCTCATATGTTTCAAAGACTAATCTTTTTTTTTTTTTTTTTTTTTTTTTTTTTTAGAATATATTGTCGTATTTGGGATCATTTTATCTATGGTGGGTTCGAATTTTGGTCTGGACTGAACTGGACCGGATGGGACGGAATGGGGTCTGGTGTTTGTTGCTATAGAGGTAGGGCCGTATGCAAGAACATGTACGATAGCGTAGTGTATATACCTGTACGATGGCTTAGCAGTGTTCTTTTATCATATTAATTTTTAAGGACCCTGTGATGTTATAGTCAGAAAATTGAAGGTTAGTGAGTCCTTCAAACATTGCCACGAAACACCACCTATATAGAAGAAGCTTGTTTGTTTCATGGCATGGTCAGGAGGAATCAGGAGCCATCAAGTCTCATAAACGATCACAGGGTCCTTAATTAAAGTAGTATATTTTATTCACATTTCTATATAATATGCAGAATAACTCGCAAGGGAAATTATTGAAAGAGGAGTATGATACCAGGCTTTCATCTATATATTTTTTTTACTTTATCAAGGGAAAAGTGGAAATGAAATTGAGCTATATTGAATAAGTCTTCTACATTCAATAATCCGGAGCGTTCCAACAGAGCTAGCTGAATAATAGATAATAACCAAAATTCTCTTTCATATTAAGTGAGGGACACCGAGCCATATGGTGTGTGTGACGCTGCAGGCCTGGAAATGTTACTGGATGAAATGGAACGGTGTAGTCGTGTGTTATCGTGTGACAATGAATTATTAAACCAGTGATGTGTGTGTGTGTGTGTGTGTGTGTGTGTCAGGGTGTCTTTTTAATTAACACTCTCAGGCTCATCACTTAGGATTTGTTTGTTTGTGTGCCTAGGATTTTTTTTTGTGTGTCTAGGATTTTTTTTGTGTGTGTGCCTAGGATTTGTTTTTTTGTGTGTGCCTAGGATTTGCTTTTTTGTGTGTCTAGGATTTGTTTTTTTGTGTGTCTAGGATTTGTTTGTGTGCCTAGGATTTGTTTGTGTGCCTAGGATTTGTTTGTGTGCCTAGGATTTGTTTGTGTGTCTAGGATTTATTTGTGCCCTTATGATTTGTTAGTGTCATTAGGATTTGTTTGTGTGTCTAGGATTTGTTTGTGTGTCTAGGATTTGTTTGTGCCCTTAGGATTTGTTTGTGCCCTTAGGATTTGTTTGTGCCCTTAGGATTGGTTTGTGCCCTTAGGATTGGTTTGTGCCCTTAGGATTGGTTTGTGTGTCTAGGATTTGTTTGTGTGTTCTAGGATTTGTTTGTGTGTCTAGGATTTGTTTGTGCCCTTAGGATTGGTTTGTGCCCTTAGGATTTGTTAGTGCCCTTAGGATTGGTTTGTGTGTCTAGGATTTGTTTGTGTGTCTAGGATTTGTTTGTGCACTTGTTGGTGAATTGGAAGGTCTCTGATTCCTCCAGACTATGCCACCAAACAGATCCCCTATTAGTAACATTATTATTAAGGTGGTCTGTTCCATGGTATAGTTTGGAGGAATGTGTAGCCTTCCAATTTACCAACAAGAGAATCTCCCCTTAAAAGGACCCTGTGATGTAGTCAGAAAATTGCAGTTATACGAGTCCTTCAAATATGGCCACGAAACACCACCAATATGGATGGAGCTTGTTTCATTGAGTGGTCAGGAGGAATCAGAAGCCTCCAGTTTTCATAAACGATCACAGGGCCCTTAATTAAGTCACTATGTCCATTACATTATGAAGTTTATCCCTTATGAAATTGTATATCCTCCTCTCCCTTTTATTGGTTTGTTTTCTTGTAGTGTCTATGCAAAAAGCTTAGTAGTTCCTGTCTAACATTGGATTCCTAAGGCAAAGATAACCTTTTTTTTTATTTATTTTTCAGAGTGCAGCTAAACCTCACTCCATACACCACACATCACTGTAAACCTCACTGTATACACCACACATCACTGTAAACCTCACTGTATACACCACACATCACTGTAAACCTCACTGTATACACCACACATCACTGTAAACCTCACTGTATACACCACACATCACTGTAAACATCACTGTATACACCACACATCACTGAACACCACACCAGTTTTTTTTCTCTCTCTTTATACCTCAACCTCGAGGTATTCGAGTTTATCGGGTGTCACACTAGATGAAACAGTGGAGCTTCTCTTCTGTCCCATTAGATGACCACACCTTATTTATATACGTCACCATCAGGAGAGGGCAACTATACCGTCACTCACAGCATCTTGGAATATGGTCTGGCATCTCCTATGTTATGAGTTCATGATGATGTGTCAGTGTAGCCAGGATACTTGACGGACAGCAAGAACCATCACATCACCTCGGGGAAAAAAAAAACACAGACGTTTCTCGTGGACTCGAACTTTAGTCCATGACATTCACAATCCGTCGATGTATCCACTCTGCCACCGCCTCACTAAGCCCAACGCCACACCATAGGCCTACCACACTACACTTTTCCCCTTTTTATGCTTAATAGTCTTTAAATCTTATATGATAATCACATAGCACCTAAGCCACTCTAAAGACCTTCAAGCAACACCAATTGTTATCTTCATGTTCTACGGTATTTTTATTTTTTTAATGAAGTTCATTATTAACCTTTAGTACAAGCCCAAAAAAATATTTCTAATGGTTACCCATAAAAAATTATGGTTTTCTCTTCTATTGCAAATAAGAAACTCGAAAAAATGGTAGGGGTACTAAGGTAAAACACGTTCAGTTACTCCTATTAATATCCCACCACCATGTATCAAATAACTTCATGGCCTTTAGCGGCAACGTAGTGTCTGACCTAAAAACTAATGTCGGATGTCTTTATCAGGGCAATAAAATGTCCTTCCTTATTGCGTGGATTAACTTGTATACAAGATATCAGATCATATTTTTGGGAGTCCTGTTTTCATAATATTGCATTGATCATTTTCGGCAACACACGGAACTATTTTATGATACTTTAAAAGATTTGGCGCCCCTTCACCCAAGCCATACCCTGTGTATTCTACATTTGTCTTATCATTCCTATTTCTCATTCTCCATGCTTTCTGTTCCTAATCTGTATCTCTTTCCTTTTCGTATGAGTGTCTTCTAGGATCATTGTGGTCTTCTTTCTTATGATGCTCAGACTCATCCATTACGGTTAGTACAGTCACGAGCACTAATAATTATACAGCTTTGGTTGAAGTTTTGAACAGTCCAATTCACCGACGAACTAATTCCAATAGAGTTCATATTGTGCATTTGTTTACTGTCTCTGGGTATTCGAAGCACACCTGAATACTTATTAGTGCTCGTGACTGTACATGCATATCGTAGTTAGAGATGAACGTCATTCCTATATCTTCAATCGTTAGGAGACACTTAATATCTAACTATGCGAGGGAAGAAAACCGAATGAATGTGTGTTCAGCTGGTATAGCCTTGTGTGAACGTTTACGCTGCAATATTGACAAGATATATTTATCTATCTATCTATGGCCAGAAGCCTCAATCTATCTATCTATTGCCAGACGCCTCAAAATTCTTCATCTCCAAAGACGCCTATACCAAGACTGAACCAATGAAGAAGGCACTGTGGTGAATGTTGTCCCACTAATAAAGGTGATGGTCGTAACCTCACTGCATAATCTCTTCCAAACTGATGATGATGTTTGTGTCTCCCTGTGTCAAGGATTTGGTAGACGGAGAGAGAATTTATTTACCACGATAATTAAAGCGGGATTCTCACTAGCCCGTTTGGACGGTGGACGTTCACGTTGATGACGTCACGAACGTCCTTGTTTGTGCCCGAACAGTGTGAATGCGGAGCACGTCGCGACCTCCAGGAGACGGCCGACGTCCAACGTTGAAGATGAACTGAATTTATCTTTTTGGGTAGTGACGTTGGCTATGTTGACCGTTTATAATGTTGCTGGCTCCTCAACATATGAAAATAATATGAATTAAAGTTATTTGTTCGCAAAATGATATGATTTTATGTAAATAAAATAATAATCATAATATATTTGTGTATAGTTCGTCAATTTATGTACGATTAATAAGAATGTACATTGGATCTGGAGGCTTGGCACCACCGCACTCTGATGTGGTGACTCGTGTACTGTCCACAGTCTCCCTCCAGGCTCCAGGCAGCATAGTGCATACAACAGAAGCAGCAGACAGTGGATTAACAACATTCATCTTCATTATTATCATCAATAACGTCTGCTATATCAGATTCTGGGACCTAATACCCAAATAGAATATTTCTGCATTTGATGGAATCTAAATGGATGTTAAAATTATACGAATCACACAAAAACACAGTTGGAAAGTCCATTATTTATCTGTCTGTGGGGTCATAGGCAAAGGGGGCATATATCACTTATGATATCACAAAGCTTACAGAGAGTCAAATTTGCATATATATATATATATATATATATATATATATATATATATATATATATATATATATATATATATATATATATATATATATATATATATATATATATATTATTTTTGTTTCATGTCGCCTTGTTGGGCGTCCCCCCTCTCCAGAAAGAAGCAAAACTGCTGCAAACACAAGTAAATCCTCGTCCATATCCGGTAAAGTTGACGTTGTGAAGAAACGGCGCCCAACTCCTCCGTGCCCGTCTGGACGTCGTGTTCGTGACGTCATCACCGTGAACGTCCACCGTCCAAACGGGCTAGTGAGAATCCCGCTTAAGACGTTCACTAGATAATTACCGGATACATATTACCTCCACCTCTCTCTATACATTACCTCCATCCCACTCTCCACGTTATCTCCACCCCACTCTCCATATTACCTCCACCCCACTCTCCTCCCAAAACACCAAACCTTGTATCACTGCATTTGGTTAAGGACAACAATTATCATTGTGATATTTGTGATATAATTTTCCTATTATTAGAGATTTGGGTATTACCCAAAGATAATTATAAGATAATTGAAAAGAACACTGTTATGGGAAATAGAGGTAAATTAAGAAAAGACAAATGAAAAAGAGACCGGCTAAGGAGTTTGTTTCGTGGCATAGTCAGGAGGAATCAGAAGCCACCAGGACTGATACACGAACACAGGGTCCTTAATTAAGGGGAGGACCTCTTTTTAATATATTGGAGTATTATTGATTCCTCCAAAGTTTGCCAGGAAACAAATCACTTAAATGTTACGACGAGGGGATATGTTGTGTGATATAGTTTGGAGGAATCAGTAGCCCTCCATATGGCCATCACGAGTATGCCAGGAAACAGGACCGGAAGAGCAAAAATAATGATGTTCTGTTGCTTGGAAAAGTTTGGAGGATTCAGTTGCTACAGATTTACCAACACAAAACTTCCCCCTTATTTAATAATCAGAGCAGAGTGTGTCCAAAATGTATTCTTATGGATGGGTTAATAAAGGTGAATATTACATCTCCTACTCATGTACAGTTCAGTATGTTGTTTTGTTAAGGATAATGGCAAGGGTTTCGGCCACTTCTTCTCAGATTTTTTCGGATATTTTGTTACTGTGTTTCAGAGTAAGTCGTGAAGTATATATTCTATTTTTATTCTAAAGCTTTGTATACATTCCCACACTCTAAAACATACGTATAGTTGGACACAGGAATTCGTGGTACAGCCCAAGTGAAAGATGGTCAATTTCTCCCAATATCAAGTTCCTTAGTGCCAAATAGGAGACATCAGGGGCAGGAGTCAGTACTGAGGATGGTAATAAAAAGCAAGTACCTGATAATAGACACTGGTTACTCAAATGGGAGTAATAAAATGAAACAATTATAAAATAAAACTATCACGTGCAAATCAATGGTTGTGTGTTTGCCTGACCTACTTGTCATCAAAGGTGTTACACCAGCCATCTTTCACCTGGGCTGTACCACCCATTCATGTGTCTAACGGTACATACCTACATAAATGCACTCGACCACATGTGTATCTGCCACCACCACACTCACATAAAATCCCACCTGCTCAAACATTGGCTGGCACACACACACACACACACACACACACACACACACACACACTCACTCACTCACTCACTCACTCACTCACTCACTCACTCACTCACTCACACACACACATACACACACACACACACACACAGTGGGTAAGGGAGAAGGAGGATATATTAACCCGGTAAGAGCAGTGTCTGATTTAGTCATGTGGAGAGTATCCTAAAACGAACACCACTCACAGCGGTGTTAGCAAAGTTGTCCACACAAGGACAAAGAAAATCAAGGACAAGAAAATTTAATATTCTCTATAAAAGTTTATATAAAGAGTAACGGAAATTGAAATCAATTGCCCATCTGCGAATATTCTTTCCCATCAAGTAACAACAGAATTTAAGTGACCAAAATGTGGAGACAATTATGGAATCCTGTGGGTACATCCCTTGTGTTACTGACGGTGGTGGTGGTGACGGCTGCTGTAACACCTTTGATAACAAGTAAGTCAGGCAAACACACAACCATTGATTTGCACGTGATAGTTTTATTTTATAATTGTTTCATTTTATTACTGCCACCGTAGTAGGATTATTGACATAAATGGGAAAGTAGGAAGTAAATGGGGGGTGTGGAAGGTGGACGTCTGTGCTGAGAGGGGATTGTTTTTAGCCAACACCTTCTTTGAGCATAAGATGATACACTGGTATATATGGAGGAGAAGGGATGATAGAGGAGGACAAAAGAGTTTAATAGATTATGTAGCTGTGGATGAAAGATTACGGAAGGATGTGATAGATGCTAACGTGGTGAGAGGAATGGTTCAATGTTATGACCAATTTGTAAGGCTTGAGGTCAGTGTTAATTAATTAAATAGGAGTACAGTAGGAGGGATGAAGAAGAAAACAAGAGGGGGGTGACAAGTGGAAGATTGAATGACACTGAGTATACTGTAGAGAGGAATTTGATCGTTTGATGAATGACGGGACGGGAGGGGAGGCGGTGGTGTTATGCATGGGGATAAAGGTAGGAGGTAGACAACAGGGTGTACAGGGAGAACTAGGGAAGGAAGAGGTTAGGAAAGCAATAGGAAGGTTGAAATGCCCGGGGGTGGATGGGATAACTGCAGAAATGCTGAAGTGGGGGGGGGGGAGCCATAATTGAGCCTCTGTATAAGGGGAAGGGGAGGAGGGATGTGTGTGCATGGTAGCTACAGGTTAATATATAAGCCTCCTTAGGCCCCCTTCACACGACGCGACCATGGTCGCGTTTCCTTCTCTCGATGCGACCATGGTCGCAAGAGAGTCGCTTTAGATAAGGAAAATATTGTATTGTGGGTGAAATATTGGAGGCTACTGATACGTCCAATCAAGCTGTATCTCAAAACAAACCGTGTGTCATGAGGCTGTGTGTTTCTTGATACAGTTTAGTGTTTATAGGAAGCAGTAGACAACAAATCACCTTCAACATCGTACTCTATACCTGAAGCCCTGAGGTGGAAGACTGAGGCTATATTGGGTACTCATAAGTATACGAAGATAAGGGCCAAGTACAGTGTGGGTGTATCTGAAGTGACTGATGAATCCTCTAAACTATTCCAAGCAACAGGCCACCATAACTATTTGTTAATCTGATCCTTGTTTCCTGGCATACTTTGGAGGAATCAAGGAGCTCTAATGAACTACGAGTGTGTATAGTGTCCCCTTAATTTGAGGCTGGAGGGAGGTGTGAACTGGATAGGTGTGCCCTGTGTCCCCCTGGCGGATACTGAGGCAAGTAATGCTAGATCTTCTATTACAAAGGCAACGATCTTGTTTTCTCTCTTCTCTCTCTCTCTCTCTCTTCTCTCTCTCCTCTCTCTCCTCTCCTCTCTCTCTCTCTCTCTCTCTCTCTCTCTCTCTCTCTCTCTCTCTCTCTCTCTCTCTCTCTCTCTCTCTCTCTCTCTCTCTCTCTCTCTCTCTCTCTCTCTCTCTCTCCTCTCTCTCTCTCTCTCTCTCTCTCTCCTCTCTCTCTCTCTCTCCTCTCTCTCTCTCTCTCTCTCTCTCTCTCTCTCTCTCTCTCTCTCTCTCTCTCTCTCTCTCTCTCTCTCTCTAAATGGTAATGAGACTTGTGCTATTTATTACCTTATCCACGAAAAGGTAACTAAAGGCCGTATCACACGGTCGCTCTTTTCCTGCGACATCGTGTCCTGCGACACCATTTTCGACGACATGTCGTGTGAAACAATAGCACACGGCAAATTCTCATTCAGACAACAACGACGACCGACGACACCACGCGGGCGGCGGACAACCAAAACACTCTGTTACAAAAGCCACATCACCAAGGATGGACGTCATTAACCGAACCGAACCTAACCTAACCTAACCATTTTAGCTGTTGGAGCATGTGCAATTGCTTTAGAAGAAGAAGAAAGAGGTTTGGACCAGGCGGCAGGCGAAAGCAGAAATGTAAACAAACCCCGAAATCAAATCAATGTTCCATGCTCATATTTAACAGTTAAATTCGGTGTATACAATACAATTTCTATATTAAAATAATGATACCTAACACTACTTAAATCATAATATGCCATAATAATATATTCCATACAATATTATTCACTATAGACTTTCAACGACTTTCTCCCTGTCGCAGGAAATCGCCGACAGTTTTCGATAGTTTCCGTCAACACCTCGTCGTCCGAAATCTCCCATTTCCCACGACATGTCGTCGAAAATCGTGTCGTACGACACGATGTCGTCGGAAAAAGTGCCCGTGTGATAGCCGCTTAAGAGAATGAATGACATAATATAAAACAAAGAGAGAGAGAGAGAGAGAGAGAGAGAGAGAGAGAGAGAGAGAGAGAGAGAGAGAGAGAGAGAGAGAGTACCACCTACCCTTCGACTCCCTGAACACGTGGCCTCCAGTCCCAAGTCACTCCCTCATATCTATTCATTTACACAACACATTTACACCATTTGTACCCTCTCTCTCTCTCTCTCTCTCTCTCTCTCTCTCTCTCTCTCTCTCTCTCTCTCTCTCTCTCTCTCTCTCTCTCGTTAAGGGGGCGTCGGAAAATTTGAGGTAACCGATTCCTCCAACCTGCACCACAAAACAGCACCACATAATTTTGGCTACCGTCTTGTTAAATAATCTGGAGGAATCTTTAGCATCCAATTCCTCCACAAAGTCCTCCACAATAATCATACCCATTTCTATCACCCTTTATAAGCCTTTTATAAGCAGATGTTTCCCTTAATAATAATAATAATAATAATAATAATAATAATAATAATAATAATAATAATGATAATAATAATGATAATAATAATAATAATAATAATAATAATAATAATAATTGATAAAAAAAACATTCTCCCTGTATCGTATTAATGACTTCCTGTAGCTTTGATGATCCCCTTAATAATTAGCAAAAAAAAAAAAAAAAAAAAAATGTTCCGTGTGCCCTATTAGTTACCTGGTTTAGATTTTGGTTACACACGGGTACCTCCAACACCCACACACCCACCCACCCACCCACCGGGGCCAGTAATTAATTGTAAAAGTTTGCGTCCCGAACACTGCCCAGGGGTCTTTTCTCTCTTCCTACTCCTTCTTTCTTGTATCCTCTTGCCTCCTTCTTTCTTGTATCCTTATCCTCGTCCTCTTGCCTTCCTCTTTCTTCTTCCTTACCTTGTTCTCTTGCCTCTTTCCTCTTTCTTCCTCCTTATCCTCGTCTTGCCTTCCTCTTTCTTCTTCCTTACCTTGTTCTCTTGCCTCTTTCTTCTTCCTTCTTCATTGTATCCTCTTTCCTCTTCCTTCTTCCTCTTCCTACTCCTTCTTTCTTGTATCCTTATCCTCGTCCTCTTACCTCTTTCTTCTTCCTTACCTTATCCTCGTCTTCCTCCTCTTTCC